>JAHBCN010010943.1:0-30230 GCA_019359885.1 Listronotus oregonensis | reverse complement strand
ATTTTCCCGTATTCTTAAGCGAGCGAAAAATTTTTAAATTTTGATTTATCCATTTGAGGTTTGACCCAAAAAGAGCACACGACGCCTATCTTACTTTTTTGATAGCACTAAAAGTTAAAGAGATACTCTATAAAAGTGTTGAAAATGGGACACACCCAGATTTCTGTAGTCGGTTAAAAAAATCTTTATACATTTTTAAAGCTTGTTATTTTTTTTAAGAAACAAAACAAATGTTTTAAACTTCTATAATATTGATTAGGGAAAAGGGCCGGTTGTAGCTTTGCCGCTATTTAAAACAAACTGCAATATAGCTATTTTTTCTCTTTGTTTACTAAATGCTAAAAAATACCTAAGAAAATAATATGAATTAAAAGAAAAAAGAAACGTAATATAATTATACTTTTTAAATGGTATACTTTATTTACTGACTCGTTGTGAAAAGTGTCTTATTTATTATTATTATTATTATTTAGAAAGATCCGAAATGACGTATCCCATGGCTTCGACCCCATAGGGCGTCATGCGGAAGGCCATCCGTATCGAAGATCACTCCTGGCGTCCGCTCGGTCAGTGATCTTCGGCCAAATTCATTTGCCTCAGTAAACGAAGGGACCCAAGGACAACAGATTTCTGCATTTTCATCACCAGTTGTCCGGGTGAATGTTGACATGCGGGAATACACTTCAGCTCCCCCAACACATTTTCCTTTATGCCCCCAAAACGCCGACAATCAGGACAACCAATCGCACGTTATACTCCGGATAGAGCCTCCGAAGTTCGCCAAGTAGATCCTGATATTTGGCTCGCTTCTCCCGTTCCTTCATATCGATGTTAGTTTCCGCTGGGGCGGAGAACTCAATCACATACATAAAGTTTTTCTTTTTATCAAGGAGAACGATATCAGGTTTATTTGCGCGAATTTGATGCGTAGTTGGGAATGCATAATTCCAATATATGCGACAGGTCATTCTCCACTACTGCCTCGATATCGCCGGGAGCAAATGGCAGAATTGCTGTTTTATCGATGCCGTAATAATGTCTGAGGTGATAATAAAGTACCCGAAGCACATCGTTATGTCGGTGGATGTAACCACTAACAGCATTCACTGGACAAGCTGACAATAAGTGCATAAGTGTTTCGGGTTGCTGTCGACAGGCTCGACAAGCAGTTCAGAAATGTTAGAAAAAATGACTGCGGTATGCCAATGTGTTTATCACCCCATCCTGGCATGCTAGTAGGAAACCCTCGGTCTCAGACTTGAACTCAGCAGTTTTTAAAAAACCAAAGTAAGGTTTCGAGATAGATTAAGTCTTTCTATGTTTCGGTAAAATACTCCGTGTTGCGGCTTATTAGTGTGAAATTCTAAGAGCATCTGCTATTCTGCTCTTAACTGCAGTTCACGCTTAACATCTTGAAGTGATTTGGTCGTCATTTGGATTCTATTGCAAATCTGAGAGTGGCAAGACACGTTCCAACCAGCTAGCTATTTCGTGTGCTCTTACTAGCTGCATTAGTGCATCAGTACTATTGGCATCTTGACAAGCAATACTTAAAACCAGCCGATCATGCATACACTCCAAGCTTAAAAGGAAACGACCTTCCTGGTGGCGTGGGAGGTAAATACGGGATGTTGATGAGCGCGGGTGGATGCTACGGTGAAGATGCAAATTCTTCGTAAACGTCGCCTGTAATTGCTTCTAAGCTCGGTCTTCACAGCTCTAACATCTTGAGTCCGATTTTGGTCGATTCCTAAATATCGTTAATTCTCGTTGTTTTGTAGAGGGCGGAGCAGCGCACTATCGGCAAGCTGGTCAGCTTCTAAATCGTTCCCGTACCGGCCCTTATTTAGCTTAAGTTTTGCACACTTGTCGAGGTCGAATTCCATACCAACTTCAACTCCATTTTATCAGAAATTCCTGTATTAAAGAACAAACTTGTCTATATTTACCGCAAAAAATGTATACAGACGTAAGTGATGACACCCAATTAGCTCATTAAGTAGTTAAACAGATTAAATTCTAAAATTTAGTAGTAAAGTCATTAAATGGTTTCATAGTAATATTACAAAAAAAATCCTAGAGTATATCATTTTTTTATGTATATAAACAAATTATAGGTTAAAATGAGCTTCTTTGCGTTTTTCCTGTTAAAACTATTATGTATATTATTTAAAACACTCACGTGCTTTAAGCATTTGTAAACTGTCCAAATATTAAAAAAAATAAATAATTTTAATACCATAATGCAATATTGACTAATATAGAAATGGTTAGGTATGTAGGTAGGTAGGTTTAAAGTGAGTGGGTATAACAGCCTTCCACCGCGACCGATCGGTCTATTGTGGCTCACATCTTTTTATATTTCTCCCACCAGGTCCGAACTCCTAATAAATCTGATGATCCTGTTGGGAGAGAGATCTTTCACCTCCCCCGGCAACCAACAAGGTGTCGTTGCCGAGGATTGCGAGGCAACCAACAAGGTGTCATTGCCGAGGATTGCGAATCTTAGTCGTGCCATTGCTGGGCACGAGCACAGTATGTGCTCTGCCGATTCATCCCCCTCCATGCACATGCGGCACTCGGCGTCTTCCGCTAGCGATCTTGTGCAGGGTTTCATCTGCAGTGTCCGTGTACAGTCACATTTTGGTTCGGTGGGCTAATAATGGTTATCCTTTACCCTTCAGACTCACGGGCAACGGCCGCGCGGAATGGCAGAACAGCAAGCGTGAGCTCACCAACGAATAAAACCTACTTAAATCTTATAAGTATATAGAAAGAGTGAGAGAAATATAATTTTTTACACGTGATGTCACAAAGCTGATAACCCTCCCATACTCCTTGTCACACAATGTCACAATCCTCTACACCTCTCCCCCCTTAAAATGTGACGTAATTTACCGGATGGCCCCTTACAACGTATTTAATGATTTTTTAATAATATGCGGACACTAAATTGTCGGACAAGTGTACCACTATTTTCTACAATAAATTTAAAAGAAAAAAAAGTAAAAATTAAGTTTGTGGTCAACGATTTTTTATACCCCGTCAAAATTCCAATTTCCAGCTGTCGGACTGAAAAAATGCGGCTTGAAATTTGTCGGACAAACATAAAATGGTATTATATAATTTATTTACAATTAATTTTACCAAAAATTACCCATGTGGTGATCGGTTTTCAATACCCTGTCATTTGGGCCTGTTTCGAGCGGTAGACATGAAAAAGTCGGACAAATTTTTGTCGGACAAAATTAATATTTTCAACAAAATCGCCATAATATAGGGCTTTTTCGAGCAGAAAAGCGGAGAATCGAGAAAAGTCGCAGAGGAAAAGTGTGGTAGACTCGTCGAAACGAAGTTTCTCACGAGTTATAAAGTATGTGGTAATCAACTTGCCAGGGGAGGCCTGTACCGTGGACTATAACCATAGGTCCAAGTCCTAGGTTATAGACCTGTGTGTGCACAGAGTCGATTGACAGTTTCAATGTGTGTTAAGAATTTTTTAAAACAATTTTTGTTCTGTTGATAAGAATGTCAACTATACATGGTTATTAGACAACGGCCGAGTGATGATCGCGTTGTTAAATTTAGCAATGGACTTAGCAGTTTAGAATGTTTAACAAAACGTCATTGTCAGTGTTATTCAATGATTTTAGTAGGCAACCTGTCAAAATCTGACATTTTGTTAAACATTCTAAACCGTTGTCAACTTAGCAAATTGTTAAAAGTTAACAAGGGTTTAGAATGTTTAGCAAAATGTCAGATTTTGACAGGTTGCCTACTAAAATCATTGAATAACACTGACAATGACGTTTTGTTAAACATTCTAAACTGGTAAGTCCATTGCTAAATTTAACAACGCGATCATCACTCGGCCGAGGTTTAAAATGATATTAACAAAATTATATATTTTTTTAAAATAAAATTATTACCAAATAATATTAATAAAGGGGAGCTTATGGTCATTCCAGAAGCTTATTAAAAAAAAAACTTGTATTATATTGGATATATACCATTTTTAGACAAGGAGTTAGTATTTTATAAATTGAAATTAGGTTTAGTTTGATTGGTTCATCAACCTTGACATTATTATTTTTTAATATAATAAACGTTTTATCTACAGGCATATTTGTAAATAAACTGACATCAAAACTCATCAGGGTATTTTTAATGAAAGAGCCAGTATTCTTTACTAAGGTATCTAAAAAGTTTTTTTCTTTAATTTTTATTAAATAGAAAGTCACCTGGAGTACTAATGTTAAACAACTACAAGTTACAAACGAAATAAAATATATACATATGTATAAATATTTACGTTATCAGTGATTGTCCTAACTTAGATATTTTTTAATTCCTAATGTACTTTTAAGTTAAACTCTGGCAAAATCCTTTTAGTTTAGGCGGTAAACAAATAAAAGTTTTGAGTGGTTTGTTTTACATTAAAGAACTTTTATCGCTGACTTCTCCATGTTTAAGAGTTGTTTAAATGTTTCTAATTTGAATAGTCCTTTAAAAATACCAACAGGTTTTTTTTTTGTTTTATTCAAAGGCCACTAATCTCACTAAAAACTAAAATGACCCATTCTAAACAGTTTTTATATCTATATTCTTTTTTCTTTATATTTAAGTAAATTAAGTCTGAAAATAAAACTTTTAATTGAAATTAATTAAAGGAACAGGAAACAAGATTTTCAAAGCTCTATTTAGTTGTATTCATCGACAAAACATAAAACGGGGTATACACGTGATGTCTTAACATACGTTTTATTTGCTCAGTTAAGACGTCTTGAAAAGGCAGAATACGTGTACATAAAAGGAAGGATATTTTGGCAGAATTAAATGAAGATGAATGATTACCAAAAATGGTTGGACTGAAGCATTGTTTTCAGGTAAAATGTACGACAATATGAATTTTATGTTGTGCTTTCCGTATATTAATATCATTTACCATTAATACCCATATTTACAGTTGTGTGTAAGAAAAAAATCCAAAGTAAATTCGCCTAAAAAAACTAATTTTAACAACCATTCTTTAAACCGTGGTTTTTGACCTATTTTTTCTCAGTGCCCTTTTTCAGCTATTACTTATTTTACATTTTTTTTACTCCGATAACCAGTGGCAGGTTCTAGGATAACTGTCGTCTTGAGCTACAAAAAATAATTTTGACATAAAGTTTATAAACAAACCAAATAAAACATTTCTATTGTATTAAGTATATAAAAATATACTTTGCAGGTAGAGCAGCCAAAATAAAGCATTAAAATAGCTATATATTTTGGCTGCTCTACCCCTAATATAAAAACCCAATACAATTTTATTTTTCTTATAATAATTCAAATACAAATATCTGAGCTAGCTAATATGAATAACTAATAAGAGGGATTTTGGATTTACTTATTTAAACCCAATGGGACAACTGAGTTTGCTTGTTTTTCTATAGGTTATATTCCTAAGTTCATGATAAGAAGACTTCTGCATTCATTTAATTTGGCGCTTTGTTTATAAAATAAAAAAAATTAAAATGCCATTCTTATGTGTTGCTAAAAACCTACAGTCATATTTGGTTTACTTAAACTGTTGATACAAGTAGAATAATCAATTTTGTTTAATCTGCTGTAATGTTGTATACGCGCAGCGTACCGTTTAAATTAATATTAAATACCACGTTCCTGGACCATTTCAGGAGCAAGCTGGTTCTTTATTTTTAATTTTATCAGACGCAGCAATACCATCACTACAGATAAAACTCACTTTATCGAATAGTTCTTAGTTTTTGGTTTTATTAGTTTTAGCTAAAGTTTTAACTGATCAAATTAAAATATGTGTATGAAAACGTAATTTGCTACGCCTCTGCACTACAAGTAGTTGCCGACATACCGACAATTCACTTTGCGCCTTCTATCACAACTCACACTTGAAGGCCAGTCCAGTTGTTTTCCAATTTACCTTATCTTACTCTAGAAGCTTACATACATACATGTCAATTACATTCTATAATTGAACAGCTTTTAACTTTATTTGGTTACAGAGAAGAGAGTTGATAGACAAATTTCTTTTGTCACCACAAAAAGACCAGCACTAGACCAGAATGGAGGCTGACATCCCATCAAATTATTTGAAATTATAATATTTTGGTATCGCCCAAAATACGAGAACAAATTTTTCAACGTTGGTTTACTTGTAAAACTCAAAGCTGTAATACTGCAAAAAAGAATATTCCGGTAATTCGCCCGGAATACGCGAAAAAACTTCAGACCCTCATTTCTTGAAACAGAAAGTCCTACTGAATTAAAAATGTGTTGTCGCTTTGACCTCCGAAAGCCGACGTACCGCCCTACATGTAACCCGTTTTCTCCCGCGCGAAATCTCGAGACCTTATTGGATGTGTCCACCTGGCATACAGTACCGATTCACGGAAACATGTCGACATTCGCATTGCGTTGCTACAAGCGGTTTTCTTTAATTTCTTAACTTTAGATTAAAAGCAAAATTTCCGAGTATGGAATGTTGGGATGTGGAATTTATTAAAGCGCTGTTGTCCCTTTTATGTAGGAATTTATTGATTAATTCTAGAGTTTTTATATTTTAATAAGAATTAGAGGAAAAGTTAACTAACTTTAAGCTATTGAAAAATAGCTTCCAAGTTGCAAGAAGTGTTTCTGCAACAATATGTTAAGACATTACATACACACCATAAGGAACAGCTACATCTAGAATATATCTGGTTTATTCGGTACAAAATAAAAATTAAACAAATAAAGACATTTTGCTGTAGCGTATAAACACACAAAAACGTAAGGGATTTTTTTAACAAAGATGTATATGCAATTTAAATCTAAGTAAACGAGTATGCCAAAAAGGGTTGACAAAGTTAAAAATCAATATTTTATTAAACATCCAGGTTCCTTTAAATGATCTACGTTCATGCTCGTATGACTGACTTAAAGGTTTCTTTGAAGTGCAACTAACACCTGCTTACAACAAAGTAACCCAAATACAGAGCTGTCGGTAATTGAATTAAAATAACTAAATAATCGTATTCAGTTTAGGAATTGCAAGTAATTCAATTACTTAGAAATTAATTCGATTACTTATAAAGTAATTGAATAACGTAGAAACTATTCCAGTTACCTAAAAAATAATTAAATTACTACATAAAATTTAATTACCTTTCGTTATGGAAAAACTGCTGGAATTTTGACCAGCCAGAAAGAGCATCTTAAAACACTGCTGGCCGCTTTGAATCTGGAGAACTCCGCCTCCGCGCAGGTTTAGTATTTTTGATTGATGCTTACCGCCACCGTATTTATACTTTTTTTGTGAAAAAATCTGTTGATGTTTGGGGTAGAATAAAAGTATTTTTATTTTAGAGTCATTTAATGTTGAACTTGCCGAGAAAGCAGTTTGAATAGTGTGACGTGCGCGTATGATGCCTATGATATATAAATATATTATTTGTTTGTGTATTGTGTTTATGTGGTAATTTAAATAAAGTAATTGCAAAAATATTCAATTACTTTTAATTGATAATTGAATTACTTTTAACAAACATACCAGTAACTGGTAATCGTAATTTACTACTACTTAGAAGAGTAATTGGTAACTGTAATTGAATTACTTTTTAAAAGTAATTGCGACAGCTCTGCCTAAATATAAAGGGTTCGATAAAAAGTGTTAAGTAATAGCTTTGTCAGATTGTAATTAAATTATTAGCAGGAAAAAGCTACAGTGTTGGGAAACATAGATCACACGTTGTGAATATATGTAAGTGGAATGTAGGTATAAATTAAAAGCGCAATATTCATTTGTGTGTTTTTATATAAGTTTAAACCCATGATGTAGTTTGACTAATATACAAATGGCGTGTTAGGTACGTGAGTGAACTAAAAGTAGCGAATCCAATGCTAATATAATTCTGTGCCCAGAGTTCTTATATAAACTCTCCGAAATAAAATATTTAGACAACAAGCACAGAATTTACAAAATCCAAGTGCTACTAGTTGGTCTTAAATCAATAATGATTAAATCAGTTGGGATTGGGTAAGTTGGTAAATTTTAGAAATCTATAACAATTCAAAATTAATTAAATATTTTGTTTAAAAAGTAAATATCTTTATAATATTTTTATATTTATTAGAAAAATTAAATACCTACCCTACAATTGTCTCGTCTTTCAAAAGTGCTTAAAATACTAAAAGGAGCAAATTCGTAAGACGAATTTTATGACTGATTGTGGTTGTGAGGTGCCTAAGTATGAAAATATTGCTGTACGAAACCGAGACTGACACATAAATTTATTTTAAGCAGAAGATCTAGGTATTCTAACAGAAAAGAAAGCTGACGTCAGAACCTTTAAAACATCTTGGTGTTGCAAAATAAATGCAAAAAACAAATTAAAAAAATGAATTTGTTTTACTTATTTATGCCGCGCTGGTACAAACCGAGACTGACAATAAAGTTTTTTCTACGGCAGGACAGATATAGGTATTGCTATACAGAAAAGGAAGCTGACGTCAGAACCTTTAAAATGGGCGTAGATAAAAGTATTTCTATTAAAATTTGACAGACATATGATTGTTTGAATTTTACAGTCTTTAATTATTTTTGCCGATTTATAGCCAACTAGGTAATTTCATGAAAATATTAGTTATGAGATCTTGATAAATTTTTTGGAAGAAAAAAATAAATAAAATTCATATTTAAACCAGAAAATAGGTAAATTAAAATTTACATTTTGTCAGATTGTGTAAGTTGTGGGTATCCGATAAAAAACTTACTAAATTGAATTCATTTGTTATAGAAAAAGTTTAAAAAAATTTTGATTCTAATAAATTTTGTGACTTATGTACGTTAGTACATATCAAATAAAAATGTAGGAGAACGCAATCATATGGTAGTAAAATAAGTGAAAGAAAGCTTCTATTTTGAAAAATTGTCAGAGTTGGAGTAAAGTAAAGGATTTTTTAAAGGTAACCAAACTAACAAAAGAATAGTTTATACAAATTAAATCAAGAACTAATATTTTTGACATTATGTAATTTATATTTTTAACATGTACCCACAATATTTTTAGAAGGAGTCCTAAATTTAATAAATTTCGTATTTAACAAATACTATTATTCGTAGAAATTACATTTTTGTTTAAAAAACATTATAGATGTCAATAGTTCATGGCCAAGAGTTGAACAGTGATTTTGCCAATAAGTACTGGGTGGTCCCACAGAATGATGTTATTAGAGTAAAGATTTTATAATATGAAATACACAAATGTATAACTAGTAAAAATTAAGAAAGGCTAGAACAAGCTCCTAAAAACTACATTGAAACAATAATTAATTTTTAACGATATCTTTAAAAATATTACTTTAAATAATCATTTAAGACAGAATATAAAGGCTAAACCATAACGCCCACTTAAATTTTACAAGGAAATTCTTCCACGTCTTTCAAGCAGTTTAAAAGGATTTAGCACGTGTCGGTGCACGTGAGCTCTAAATGTCTGCAACACCTGCAGAATAAGGGGTCGGAGTGAAAAAAAACGATCGATGTTGCACTTTCTGCAAAGACTCCTTTGTCTTGACAATTAAATGTCTTTTTGTTTTGTAAATGTGCAATTAGATTGCCAAGATTGTATTTAAAAGACTTTATTTAGTTGAATTATAGCTAATTCTTTGAAAAAAAGTTTATATAAATCTAGTCTAGTTTATAGTCTAGGTAATAAAGGTTTAGTTTTTTAAACTTTGGATTTTATATTGTTCCTGTTTAGTACAGTCTGTGGGGGAGAAAACGGTGTTGGACCTACGGATTTTTTTGTACAGTTCCAATTTTTATGAAAATTTGGAATTAAGTTGCTGTCACCCTCTAGATCATATATATGCTTAAGGTGTAATTTTTATTTTTAGGGGGTAAAAGCCACCCCTTATGCTAAAAAATATAAAAAACATAGAAATAGACATTATGTAAATTAAAATCATAGCTAAATATGGAGAATGAATATATTTTTATGTTATTTATACATTATATGTAACGTTTCAACCCTTAAAAATCACCCTTAATCACAAAATCACAAAAAAAGTTGTTTTTTGTCTTAAAATTATTTGAATAAAAATCTGGCATCGGGAGCTTCTTACTCTCCACTCCAAAATCTATTTTATGGTGATGTGCGCTGTTTTTATTAAGAGTTAAAACTACCCCTAAATGTCAAAACTTATAAAAAAACATCTTAAACCTTAAGGTGGGTAGATCTTTTGGATTAGTTAAATAATGATTGTTTTATGCTTTGGAATACAATTTCAGAATATGTTAACCATTAAAAATCAACCCTTGTTAGAGCTTAAAGTAAAAAAAAATATTTTTCCTACGAGCGAGCGGAAAAGTTCACTTTTCCGCACGCATTAGTGCGCAAAGTTGCACTTTCCGCACGGCGTGCGGAAGTGAACTTTCGCCGCCGCGCGGAAAAGTAAAACTATTCTAAAATCTTACAGGTAAGCAAGATTTATATGTATTTTAGTAATTGTAGGCTATTTCATGCAATATACGAAGCCATTGCAAGTTTTAGTTTATTCTCTTTTTTGTTTGTTACTTCGTAATTTTTAATATTTCAACTAAAACACAAAAAAAACATTTTTTTAATTACCCTGTATAATAATAATAAATGATTATGACAAGTCAAGCAACAATATGTAATCTTGGTGATTTTAACACGTCAGATTTTTTCTTCGTTTCCATATGAACAAGCAATTGCACAAATGAATTTCAATACAAACAAGCATTTTAATGAAAAGGCGTCATAGATCTTTTTTAATTAAATAAAAATCCGACAAAAATAATTATTTAAAATGAGTAGTTCCGATGAGGAGCTACCAGATTCTATCCTGGATGCAGCAAATACCGTAAGTTTAAATTTATTACCAGCAAAATCTCGTGAAAAATATGAGAATCAATATAGTCATTTCGAAAACTGGTGCTCCAGCAAGGGGACAAAAAGTATTAAAGAAAAAGTGTTCTTGGTCTATTTTGCGGATTTGCAAAAAACATATAAACCTAATACTTTATGGAGTAAGTACTCTATGTTAAAATGTGTCCTCAAAGTAAAAAGGAACCTTGATTTAAATTCATATTTCAAGCTAACATCACTACTTAAACACCAAAACGTGGGATACCGGCCAAAAAAATGAAAAACTTTCAGCAAAGAAGAAGTTTCAAGATTCATGAAAGAAGCACCTGATAATATTTACCTTCTAATAAAAGTTGCTACAATTTTTGGATTAACCGGTGCTTGTAGGAGAGATGAACTTACAAAAATAATGATTGATGACATACAGGATAATGAAAATTTGATAGTGGTAAAAATAAAACTTCCAGAATTTTTGTAGTGTCCGATGATACAAATACCGGACTTTATCTGCATGCAAATTTGCGAAAACCACATACCCCACACAGACGTTTTTTTGTCCAGTATAAACAAGGAGCATGCAGTACGCAATGTGTGGGAATAAATTTAAGAGGTAAAATGCCTTCAGAAATTGCTGCATACCTTAAATTAAAAAATCCAGAAGAGTACACTGGACATAGTTTTCGTCGATCCTCTGCGACTATGTTAGCGGATTCTGGAGAAGGAATTACCAATGTCAAGCGACTTGGGGGCTGGAAATCAACGGCTGTAGCTGAGAGCTACATTGATAAATCCACAAATCAGAAAAATGATATGTCGAATAAAATATTGACCATGAACAACTCCCCTCCTGAGCTAAGTCAACCTTCATCAAGCCGTACAATAAGCGCTTCCATAAGCCACCCGCTAAATGAAATTACAGGTTCTGCAATTAATTTACAATATGCTAATAACTGTTCTTTTGTTGTAAATGTTATCAACAAATAATTCCCATTTATAAATATGTTGCAGTAGTTCTTTCAGATTAAACATAATTTAAAAAATAATCATTGCTTTAATATTGGTATTATCTGACCCTCGTAGGAAAAATTTTGTTTTTCCCCAAAAAACTTAATAGCTTCACAGATTTATGAATAAAAAATATTATTGCCTAAAAAAATTCCAATTTTATCATTTAGCAAATTTTCAAATCTTAAAAACCACCCCTTACAACATTGCAATTCTTATGAATAAATACACAAAATTTTACCGGTATAAGTATAAATCTCGGTATAAATAAAGTATACCGGTTATATCGATTATTATGCTCCGAAGTAGGCTATTCGAATTTTTCGAAAAAGAAATTTATGTCCTTTAGTTTTAATGATAGAAAGTTTTTTGATTTTGTAGGGTTTTTAAGAGCTACAAGGGTATGTAAAATGAATCATTTTAAATGCCTTAGTTTTAAAATGGTATAAGTTTAAAGGGCTGAAATAACGTGGTGCTCGCTAATAAATCGCTCGTAAATAGAGGCTTTAAACGGCTATATCTTGCCAAATATTTATAGTACAGAAAAATCTAAGAAATAAAAATTTTTTGTAATTTTAAAAGCTACAATGAAAAACTCCAGTATTTTTTTCGTATCTTCAGTATTGTTGGAGTTATTCTGAAGAACAGGGCTATTTTTACGAAATTGCGGAAAATCGTTTTTCACTTTAAGTTCCAAATTTTCTCAAGTTAAGCGCTTTAAATTAGTCAAACATTTAGGATGTGTTGTTAGTACATATATAAAAATAATTGCAAAAGGGGTAAAAATTAATTTTAATTAGGAGGGAAACTAGGGGGTTGTTTTTAATGATCTTTTAGTAGAAAAAAGTAGGGACTGACCTAATTTTTATCAAAACTCGCTCAATTTTTTGCTAAATTTTTTAAAAAATTTTTACAAGAAAGGTCTAACTATATACTCTAAAAAAACCTTATATGTTTTCTATGAAAAATGATATGTTTTCCCGCTATTTCACTATGAATTTTTCAAATTTAGGATTTCACGAACAAAAGCTAACCATTAACAATCCGTAGCTCGGTCCGTATTGGTTGTAGAGAAATTATTAAAGAATAGTTTTTTTTAGTTTTTTTTGAACTACAATTTTGCTTTTTACAGTTTTTTGGATAAATGTATAATTTTTGTGTTATTCGCAAAAAACCTATTAAAAACGTCGATTTTTTCGTTGAAAAACTTTTACTTTGAATCGCGAGTAACACAAAAAATATTAGTTTTACGAAAAAAATGTATAAAACATTTTTTACTTAAAATTTCTTTCTTTATCGATTTCTGTAGTTAAAATGTAATAAAAAATTTCCACCCCCAAGATGGGGTGGCCACCATCCCCAGGATAAAAGCGCCCCTCGGCATAATATAAACTTTGATCCTTGGGCTATTCCCTACCTTCTGTAAAAATTTCAGGTACATCCACGAAGGAAAAAAAAAATCCGAGCCAAAATGCTTAATTTCCTGTACTAGTTGTTTTTTTTTTTAGTCCATCTTAATTAAAATAAAACCCTTTATGTTGTAATTAGGCATTATAATTTTATTTTAACGTTTCGTTCATATTGTATAACGTTCATGATTTATTTGAAACATATATGGATGGTTTAATATCTAACTAAAAAGCCGATTGCATAACTAAAATTTATAATTACAGTAATTTTTATGGCTTACTATAAAGACAAACAGTTTAATATTTTGCATAAACTTTTTACAAAAAACTTGATCACAACTTTTTGGCATTGATGTTTAAAACAAATGTTTTGATAAAGGCAGTACGACTTAACTATTGTGTAAATTATTATTTGAAAATTTTTCTTGGATATAGGTTGACATTTCGCAAATTATGTTGTGTTTGTGTTAGGTAAAGTAGGCACTTTAATAACCAGACTTAAAGAGTGGGAAGGCTCTTATGCATCCTTGTACAGGGTGTCCTATTTTGTGTGTTTTACGGGGTTTCCGGCTTATGAGTGAAGTTACAAAGATGCGGTTTTCGCGACACCGTGCTACTTTTTTGTCAAACGAAAAATGCCACAAACAGATTTGTCCTAGCCCCTTTGTTTCTTCGCTAGAGGGTGATTTTAAAAAAGTTGTATTTTCGGTTACCCCTCGTACCTCAGGTATCTGATAACTTATCGAAAAGATAAAAACGGGCCCTTATAGAACTTTTTACGCAGAATACAGTGGCGTACTTGAAATTTTTCTTTGATTTACTTTCTTTGAGATATTAGCCAAAGTTGCACTTTTTTAAATGGAACACCCTATATTTTTTCGTCATATTATTTTCCACACTGAGGGCTTTCTAAAAATATAATATAGTCGAAACTTATTTTTATAAACAGCATGAAAACATGCAATTATTTACTTTTTAACATAGGCGGCTTTGGTTTAAATTAATGACAGTCAAATTAATCAATGCCTTCTCGCATCAAAAAATAATCTAGTAATATAAACATTTATTAACAAGAAACTAACGGATAAAAATAACAATTTTACCTAAATTGTTTTAGCCTTAAAAGACAAACTTAACTACTAATTTTATAAATACTGTTCGAATTGGTGACCATGATGTCTTATGCATTGTTGGCATAGCGTCTGTAGTCTTCTTAAAGCATTTTCAAATATGAAAGAGCGGGCTTTCAACTCTCTAATGGCATTTTCCGTGGCCTCTCTTGATTCCTCAATTGTTTCATACCTCCTCGAGTATATTTTACCTTCTAAATATCCCCACAAAAAATAATCTAAAACTGAGAGGTCCGGAGACCGTGGTGGCCATCGAATAGGTCTGTGCGTGGCTATAAATCGATTAGGAAAGTGCTGTTCCAGCCAGTGTTGTATCAGGTGAGAGTTGTGAGCCGGAGCTCCATCTTGTTGGAAATAGATGTCATTTACTTGAACCAAGGGAATATCTTCCATAATAGTCATTGCTTTTTCTTGAAGCAGTTGTATGTATCTATCAGAATTCAAATTTCCTTGGTAAATACAATATTCAGTTCTTCTTCCCAAAATGAAACAAGAAACATTGAATCCAAACCTTCCCTGGCGTTCCCTGGGAAAAATAACGTGTTTATTTTCCTGGCTCCAAAACCTTTGAGGATACCCGCACTGGTAAAATGGGCTTCGTCCGACCAAATAATGTTTCTTTCAAAATTATTCTGCCTTTCACACATATTGAGAAACCAGTTACAAAACTCCACTCTCCGCTCAGGATCGCCAGAATGAAGATTGTGCACAAGTTTATACTTGTAGTTTTTGAATTTATGCCGTTTTAATATTTTTTCGACTTTTGTTTTGGATACTCCGATATGTTCTTCTATTTGCCTGCAAGATGTCCCTGGGGTAAAACATTTATTTCAGATACTTCATTATCTTTACTATAATTTATTGTGCCTAGGTTTTATTTAAATGACCTCTTTAATATTATATTTAGATTTTTTGTATTTTAGAAATATGCGCCTATTAGACAGGTCTTCTTTTAGATAATTTATATATATATAATATATATATATATATATATATATATATATATATATATATATATATATATAAAATATATAAAAATATATATATATATATATATATATATATATATATATATATATATATATATATATATATATATATATTTATATATATTATATATATATATATATATATATATATATATATATATATATATATATATATATATATATATATATATATATATATATATATATATATATATATATATATAGAAATGAGAAAAGAGTCAAATTTGAAAAAAAATATTATTCGTTCTTCTAACGTACCTACATTTAGATAAAGCTCCGCTGCCTCATCGACGTCTTCGTTGCATAATATGAAATATCTATTCATATCATTCTTTTCAAAATGTTCAACATTTTGGTTTTGTGCCATATTTTTTAGATAAATGATAACGATAATCTAGGAACTAGCAATAAAAAATTCATAGCAATTAATTTAAACCAAGCCGCCTATGTTAAAAAGTAAATAATTGCATGTTTTCATGCTGTTTATAAAAATAATATATTATATTTTTAGAAAGCTCTCAGTGTCGCAAATAATATGACGAAAAAATATACGGAGTGTTCCATTTAAAAAAGTGCAACTTTGGCTAATATCTCAAAGAAAGTAAATCCGAGAAAAATTTCAAGTACGCCACTGTATTCTGCATAAAAAGTTCTATAAGGGCCCGTTTTTATCTTTTCGATAAGTTATCAGATACCTGAGATACGAGGGGTAACCGAAAATACAACTTTTTTAAAATCGCCCTGTAGCGAAGAAACTAAGGGGCCTAGGATAAATCTGTTTGCGGCACCCTTCGTTTGACAAAAAAGTAGCATGGTGTCGCGAAAACCGCATCTTTGTAACTTCACTCATAAGCGAGAAACCCCGTAAAACACACGAAAATATGACACCCTGTACAGTCCACCTGAAGAAAACCCAACTTTCCATTTGGTTTGGTCCTACGAGTTTCTAAACGATGATGCCTAAATATGCTGTTGTAGGCTTTGGTTTGGATTTTGCTGTTTGTTTATAAACTGATTTTATATCTAATAA
Source organism: Listronotus oregonensis (assembly GCA_019359885.1). Taxonomy (NCBI): domain Eukaryota; kingdom Metazoa; phylum Arthropoda; class Insecta; order Coleoptera; family Curculionidae; genus Listronotus; species Listronotus oregonensis. The sequence continues at coordinate 13,751 of JAHBCN010010943.1, read as the reverse complement.
ATCAGAGAGTTTTTTAAATTATTTCTTTTTTTACAAACTACTTGCTGTTTTAAAACAATGACGTTTAATCAAATATGCTTTAAAAACAAATTAAAATAGTTTTAAAATCATTTTCACGTCAAAAAAGTCCAGCTCATAGCAGATACACCAGATAAAGATAAAGGAATAAGAAACAAAAGATTAGATTGTGTTACTTTTTTTAATAAAAATAGGTTTTATCCACTGTTGAAATGCTAGGGACCTCGTGGTTAGCTGTCATCTTAACATATGGAATTTCTAAATAAAAGGTTACTGGTTCATTGGAGAGTTAATGGTTGCTTAATTTTAATAAAATACACTAGTCACATTGATAACACACACTTACCTTTTATTGACAAATTGTTTTGACGTATACTTAAATTAAAAATAACTTTATCTACAACTGTTCGGTAAGTGAAGTTACACGCACTATTTTTAGTGCCGTAATTACTACTTTATCGCGCGCATCGCGAGTGTAATAAACTACCATTTTAACGCACCAGTGCGTTGAAGTAACAGTTCCAAAATTCAATTTTGTTGTTTGGTATTTGTCTTTTTTATATATTTATAAAATCTAAATAAAAATTCTGGATTGATAGTACAACATTTTCTTACTAAAACTAAAACAAGATAAAATATTTAAAATTAACCTAAAAATTTAATAATACAAAAGCCAACAAAGCTTAAACTTTATAGTTATTTTTTAATTGCTAACCTTTCTAATGTGGATTACTGGCAATTGTATCTAATTGGTTTCATGAAAATTTCTGCAGACTTTTGGAAAATTTTAGTGTACTTTTTACTTATATACAGACAGTTAACTCGCGTTAAGACAAATTATAAACAATAATAAAAAAATTAGTATTTTTTTACATCTTATAAACATTAACTATTTGACATGAACATGTTAAAGATTTACTCTTGTAGGTTCATTTTGTTGAAAATAAAGACGAACACTAAGTTTCGGCGTGGCCCAAGTTTCCGCCCATTTTTGGCCGATACCAAAACTGTGGCCGAAACTAGATTTTTTGACCGAAACTAACCAGAACCGTAACCGAAACCGAACCGTCGTTCGTTCTCTAATATATTTCTTTTTAGCGAAAGTTTTTAAAGAGCACCAGTTGACCAATAGGTCATATTCTTTTTCGTAGCAAGCACTAGACTTTTGCGGTAGTAAATTTGCACTAGCGACTTCCACCAACTTCGAAATTTCCGATATTTCTAAGCTTTCGCGTGCGGAATCCATATTTGGTACGACTTTACTTTTGAACTGAGGGAGGCGACATTAGAAACCATAAATTTGCTATTGTCATTTTGACCTTACAAAGCAACTTTGTTTTTACTATAATGTTTTGTGATTTTTTATCTGAAAACTCTCACTTTAAAAAACGTGTTTCCAATTTGAAGGCAAGAACAGAAGTTATATGTTGCCAGATTTACTTTTTAAATAGCTTTTACATTTTCCTTTTTATTTATTTATTTTTATTAATTTATTCAATAAAAGTCCTTTAAAACATCTAATAAGAGGTGACCTTAAAATCTTCTGCAAAAATCAAGCAAGTTGAGTGCGTTACACAGTCAGCCAGGGGATTAACAAATACAATAAACAACAACGGGCCCACATTACTGCCCTGCGGGACTCCTGAAGTATATACATATGATTCTAACTATAAATTTTCGATTTTTTCTTTCTGTAGCCTGTTAGAGAGATACGTCATTAAAAATAAACAGATTTGTTTGGAAAATCCTAGTTCTGCAAGGCGCCTGATCAGGATACCATGGTCTACTAAATCAAACACCTTTATGCAGTCTGTATATATTCTATGAAGCTGGGCCTAATTGCTTATAGCTTCAAATGCTCGAGTAGTAAATTTTATTAAATTTGATACACTTGACACTTCAGCAACAAAGCCATGCTGCTCATCTACAATTTTTGTGTTTAAAGTCTTAAAAAGATCATTATAGTATAGATTCAAATATCTTAGCCAGCGAATTTAATATACCTATTGGTCTGTAATTCTTGATTTCACCCTCACAGCTGCCCTTAAAAACTGGTACAATAACTGCTGCCTTAAGCTTTTTGCGAAAAACTTAACTTTGTTGACTTTATGTAACTTGATAAATTAAAGATTTAACAAATCGGTTTCACTATGGAGTCGACACAACCTTTATATATGTAGGGGGGATATTATCAATACCTTTTGTGCTTTAGTTTTTTTACTTCTTTCCTGACCATGTCCCCACTGATCTCGCTCAAATAAATATTACCATACTGACACTTCTCTACAGTGAAATCTTCTAGAGATGAAGAGCTGAAGACGGCTATTATTGTCATAAATGTAAAAATTAAATGTTGGTATAAAGTTTTAGTTAACATTTATTATGCTTTTCTCGTAATAATTTAAGATATAAGATGTAGCAGGTCAAAAAACATTTATTTTTATTTAACGTTTAAATGATGATAATAATATTTACACAGACTAAATTTTCCTTTAAACAGAGAGAAAACATCTCACACCCCTTATTGATTTAACAAAGAATATAGATTATCTACTTAAAAGTCTTGGCACTTTCTTTCTTGTAAAATAGTAACCCTTCCTGCAACATTTATTAAAAACCCTTTCGGAAAAACCTCGTCCAAGTACACGTACATTCGATGCGGGTATAATCAATCTCCGTTCCATCCGGCCTGACGGCACCTTTTGCATCACTCGGAGCTCTTCTTATGCTAAATCGGTTTGACATTAATCACCTGGCGGCGACACGGATACGACGTCACATTAATTCAGGGCTGCCCCTATCGGGCTCGCTGACCCCAATAGCTCCTAATTTGACAGTGATGTTTGAGATCGGTTATCAAGCAATACCTTTAATAAATATGTTATCTATTATAGTCGAAGTATGCCCAAAGTAACAAAAGATAATTTAACAAATTTTTATATTGTGCTTATCGGATTATTTTTTTTTAACTTTATAACAGCTCAAGCAAGCTTATATGGAGCCCTTGTACTAGGTACCATGGATGCCGGGTTTTTAGATGACGTCAACGCTGTCCAAGCACCGACACATGCGGATATTGCATTTCATGGCACTTTATCGACAACGCGGTAGTGCCACCACGGACGTTATATAAACAACTACTACTTTTGAACTACCCCATTAACCCTGTCATCCCGATGGGACTTACAGGGTTCCACAGCAATTTGGATTTACAAGCAGGAAAAATGTTGAAAAATGGCAAAAGTCGGAATATTAAATTTTATGGTAAAAGTCAGGAAAAACGTACAAATGCGTATATTACGCGTGGAACGCTATTTCTTGTGAAGATGTATCGCAACCTGAGGTTAGCTGCATTAGAATTGTTTACTTAAAGACTCCACGACAACGATGCAAACAGGTTAGTGGACAACACAGCTGAAAAAGCCAAATCTCAGTACTCATTGCTGCACAAATTTGAAACATTTGAGCCGACAAATGAAGTTTATTTAATATTTATTCTGCCATCTTAACAATCCTAAGTATATTGACCTCTGGGATGTTGTAAAATTGGGTTTGACATTCTCACCCGGTAATGCAGCTGTTGAGAGTGGCTTCTCCATCAACAAATCAATACTTGTTGGAAATCAACATAAGGAAACAATTGTGTCTCAAAGAAAAGTCTATGATTCAATCATAAGTGCAGGAGGACGAAAGAATATAGTGATTACACACAAAATGCTTACTTCAGTAAGATCTGCTAGAAGGCGGTATGAAGTGGCGTTGGAAGATAAAAGAAGAAACCAGTCAAAAGAAGAAAAACGAAAGGCTGAAAAACGTTAACTTGATTTAAAAATTAAACAACTTAAAGATGAGAGAAAAAAGTTACATATAACATCCCAAGTTGAAGAAGAGCAAAAAATCAAAGTGTTGAGAAAAACACATGGAATGAAGATGATAGATTTACGATTTTGTTTTATGTAAATATGTTCCTTATACTACTGGTTTTAATTTAAGAACACATATTTGTAGTGAAGTAGTGTACATTATGTTATCTATGTATTACATACGTTTTATATATTTATTCACAAGTTTAGTCGGACTTTAAAAAAGTTAGTTTTTATATATGTTGTATTATGATGATAGATTTACGATTTTGTATGATGTAACACATGTTTCCTATACTACAAGTTTTAATATAAGAACACATATTTATAGTAAAGTAGTCTACATTTTGTTATCTATGTATTATATACTTTTTATATTTTTATATATGTTGTATTATTAAAAAAATTAAAAAGGTGAGAGTTGGGCAGCTATGGGGATGAAGGCTGCAATAAAAAATGTTAAAAATTTACAGTTGTATTATTATACTATTTACTCGCCTTTGGCTCGTCAGGAAAAATGACTTTAAATATTTGGTGGAAACCCTGCGTACACTTTAACGTGGGTTTTGAACAACACCTAACGACACACGCTGTTCATTGGCGATCACCCATTACCCTCCGTGCCCGGATCGCATAACTTCGCTAATCCCAGGGTAAGCGGTGTTTCGACGCAGCAATAGCTATTAGGGGTCGTCCATTAATCACGTAATGTTCTTTATTATTTTTTAAATACCCTCTCCCCCTTGTGATACATGGTGATGTTTAAGACTAACCACCCCCTTCTCGAAATCACGTTTTTTTTTTAGTATAGAGTAACTTAAAAATTTTAGAATATTATCTTTACTTACAGGTAAGTATAATCTAATTCAATTCTGAAAATTAAGGGCCGTGAAAAAGTGGTGAATCTTAGCCTGGCAACGGCGAGTCGAGGTCAGACGCCGCTTTTCGATTGTTTAGAAATCGCGCGTTTAATGACAAAATAAATACACGTGATTTCTCATTACACGCCTCCCACCTTCCTTGTGATATTTCGTGATTTTTTTCGAACCCCCTCCCTTCCTTTCGAGCCTTAAGTGATTAATGGACAACCCCTTAGCATATACAAGTCATTTCGGTCCCGGGAATCGAACCCGCGTCGCCGGTGTGAACAGAGTCACTGCCCACTATGCCACCGGTTTTTCGAAAATAGTCGGAGTTATCGATGGTTTTGCCAAAACTTGTCGGTTGTCGTGGGTGAGAGGAAGCGACGTATTAGAGCTAGTATCTTTTTTTACTTTTTTTGAACTGCAATCTGTGATTAAAGTTTTCGCTGGCATTGACAAGGCATGGCTTTTGATGTTAAGCAATTCATAGTACAGTCAGTCGTTTATAAAATCGCGTCGACCTGCGCTGATTTTGAGCCTGGCGTTGGGGGTACTTTAAGTTCTATTTGGCGCTGACGTTGACTCAGCGTTCGTAATCTAACCTTATATTTGTAATATTTATTTGCGAATACAAGCCTTATATTGATAATATATAATGCATGAGATATTGACTATAATAGTTGTTGTTATATCTTAAATTAATGAACGAATTAGGTTTACCCGCTTTGCCTAAAAGCTATTTTAGGCCCATATTCGGGCAACACGAGCTTTTGGTAAGACTTTGTATTTTTGCTATTAAATAATTATTTGTGACTTAATTTTCTCTAATATTGAATAATATTTTAATTTATTTGTTTTTATCCTTGCCCTTGGCTTAGCAGTTTAAGGCGACCTTGCCCTACCCTTTAAAAAGAATAAATAAAGAATAAACACCTAGGTTATTTATGGGTATTTAAAAAAAAAGTAAATTACTGAAAAATTAACGTATTTTATTGTTTGTTGAGCACATAATCCTGTTTTACATTTCCTAGTAACACTAGGCCAAATTTAATTTTAAAACGTTGCATTTATCTTCGTTAAATTTCATACCTATTTATATAAAATCTTGTTTTTAAATGGCTGAAAGCAAACCTGTAGCTACACTAAAATATGTGGGGTAAACTGGATTAGCAAAGAATGTTATTCCATTTTTTAGCTGCTTGTAATGCGCTTAATGTAATGTTTGTTTTTTACTAAACACTACAAAATTCCAAATTAGATCATTCAAAATTAAGAAAGTTAATTATACTGAAAACATTTTATGCCTTTAATCTTTAACAAATATCTATAATATTTAGGGACGTTAAAAAAAAATCACCCTTATACTGAAAGTGACTATCGAATAAGTTATGGTAAACAAAATATTTTATTTTGTATTTTTTTATGATACCTGTGTAAAATGTTTAGTTTATTTTACATAATTTTCTGTATCATTTATTCGCTTTTAAAAATAGTAGTAAAAAAAGATACCCTCTTTTATTTTAGTTTCTAACCAATCTATCTTTATAACGGGGATAAGCTTAAAGGAAATTGTTTAAATTTTATTTTACTTACGAAATGTTATGTTATGACCAATAAATTACCATTTTTATTTTAAAAACATCTTTAAATATTTTATTACGTTTAGCTCAACTTTACTAAGAGTTTTTTTATTAATTTTTATGGCATATCGAGCTTCGTCACAATATTGGACCCTCCTTTAGGTAAATACATTTAATTTATAAATTTAAAGAAAATTTTTAATATTTTAAATTTTATTGTTATAAAAAATATGTAAATTATATTGTTATGTGATTTTTTATTAAAGTAATTTAATTTTATTTTGGGTAAGCGTATCAGCGTATCTTGAACATTTAATGTGTCATTTTCTGTACCAAAAGTTACTCGCTCTTAAAATAAAACGAAAAAAGAATATGCCCCATTTTATCTAAGTTGTTAATCAATCTAGCTCTTTATGATAACCACCTGCTTAACTAATATTGTAACAATTTTATTTTACTTATTAAATTTAAATATTTGGGCTTTTCGGAACGTTAAAACATCTTAAAAATATCTTTAATTTTTGTATTACGTTTTAGCTTGCTTCTAAAACATGTTCTTCTATTTTTAAGCATGTCTAGCTTCGTCATAATAGTAAACTATTCCTTATATCTTGGTTACTGCATCATTTTCTAAGTTATTTTAAAAGGTTTTAAATATTTACCACTTCATTATTTTGAAAAATATATAAATGTTATTTTTGTAAACTTTTAATTAAAGTGATTTTCTTTTTTTTTAGGTAAACATATCTGCCACTGCTAAACATTCCTGTATACTGCCGTAAAATAATTGGTAAGCTTTACAAACAATCATAACTTTAAATTTAATTTGAACACCAGTCAGACATTACTTTTATAATAATTTACTAATAGTGCAGGAACTTTTAGCCGAGAATTGTGACTCCTGTACATTTAAGATTTTGTATCTGGTTTTTAATTAGGTTTAATCAAAAAAAAAATTATCGTCCTTTTTTACCGACAAAGTTGGACTTAAATAGAGAGTGTATGGATAATTTTAATAATAACCCCTTTGTGGGATTATAAACAACCTTATGAAATAATAAAACCCGGACCCATTAACGATATTCTATTCATATTTCGTTAAGAAAAGTTGACGATCTTTTTGTTGGTCCTGTGATACTTCTAAAAAGATTTAACGGCTTATTATATATAAACTTTTTTTTAATATATATTGCAACCCACATAAGAAGTTTCAACTGAAACACTTCAGGACATGTGGTTTATTTATGATATCACCCAAGCTTACTTTAGATGAGAGGCAAGGAAAACCTTACCTACCAGAATAAATCGCGGGGTTGCGAGAACAACGACACAAGTTGAAATTAAAAAAATAGATGGAAAAACTGAAATTATCCGATGTTTGTAAAATTACTTAGCATATTTTGCCTCAAATCAATAATGGGGCTATCTCTATCTAGCATATACTTTGAACAAATTGACGGTAAGTCATTATTCGCCATAAAATATTTATAATATCTGCTCCTTTGGTATACTTACTTAAATTTTAATGATTTTTACTTGTGTCGTTCTTTTCGCAAACCAGGATAGGTTGTAAAGGACAAGAGTGTGGCTTTGTTATTACCCCAACCTTAATCCATTTAATAAGTCTTCATTAGAGCACTTGAAATACATAGTTTATTTTGTTCTCTTTTCTGACATAAATGATGAAGTTAATGAGCGTTAAATTTTAGACGATTTGATATTTTATCTGTTGTTTTGTTAACTATATATATTTAATTTAAATATTTTACAACTTTAAGAGTCTAGAATTTTAATTGGGGCATGTTTAATATTGTTGTGGCGAATTTTATTACAAAATATACTTTTGGTAACTCGACAGATATGTAAAAAGGGACCGGTTTGATCCAAGTTCCAGGGTATAGATATGAGCATTAACATACGGCACAAAATCAATTGACTCCTACCAACTTGCAAATTACCTAAAAAAACTCACTGACTTTTTTAAAAATCTAATTAACTTATCAAGATTTCTATGACAAGCCAGTCACCTCTTTTAAGATACAAATAAACCTTTAAAAGTCTTTTGATAGTGGGTATGAATTGTTTTAAAAAATAAGAATGATAATGTGCTAATTGGATTAAGCGTTTACTAAAATTTTTGTAGTATTGAAAAAAACTCTTTTAAAAATTAGTAGCTTGTTAGTAAAAAATATTTTGTACGAGGCAATTTATGGGAAAATAAGACTAGGAAATCAAAAAAACAAAAATTAAAGGTATTTATTTTAAATTTTTAGTTTGTTATTAGCAAATGTTTTGTATAATTAATAATAAAAAAAATAATCCCAAGAATTTATTAAATAGAATTCTTAATATAACAATTCGGTTTTTTTTTCTTTAAAGTTAGGAGTTTTAAACTATTATTTAAATTAAACGATATTTATAACCACATAGTAGTTACCTTTCTTTAATAATATGATTTTTTATTTATATTTTTTTAAAGTATTCTTTACTCAAATACTGAAAGAGTTTTAGTATTAATTATGATTATTTTATATATATATATATATATATATATATATATATATATATATATATATATATATATATATATATATATATATATATATATATATATATATATATATTTATATATATATATATATATATATATATATATATATATATATATATATATATATATATATATATATATATATATATATATATATATATATATATATATATATATATATTTTTTTTTTTTTTTTTTTGACTTTATATTAGTATTAGGCTATTAGTAAAAACATTTTTTAACTTAAAATTGAAGACCCACTGAGCACAGCTTTATATTAAAAAAAATACTAAAAAATCTGCAGTCAATTTATTTTTATCCTTTCTGTTTCCCCTGTATTTTATAAAATCGATCCAATACAATTTCGGTTTTGTTTTTTTTATAACTAAGTCAAAACTTTTTATAAATGTCTTATGCAATACGAAGCAAACATCTTTTTATATTTATCCAAAAGTTCTTTTACTCTTAAATCATTATTTTTCAAAACTCCCCCTTTTTAATTTAGGTGAAACTTATTTATGTGCACGTTCCAATATACAAAGTTAATACGCATCGGTTATTGACCCAACAATAAACCATTTCTTATAGATTTCTTTTCCGACAAAAGACCAATTTTGCCGTTGTAACAGAAGCTCTCTAAATTACAATTTTGAGGTCGATGACTTCCCGGAGACAAAATTGAGTTTTCTTAAGTAAGAAAAGCCAGTGGAAAAAAACCATCTGTACTATATTAAATTTGTTGACTCTTAAATTGTAAAATATTGCTTTTTAATAAGATAGGAACAAAAAATTACAAAGAAAATTAATTTTAGTTTTAAATAATGGGTTTAGGTATGCATTAAAGTATTTTTTTACTTTTCTGATGATGAGTGAATCTTTTTATTACGAAAAGCTTCTTTATCATTAAATTTTATGGTGTTTTTTTAAGTAAATTATATTAACAATTAAAGGGTTTTTTAAAAGAGTAGCTGCTGCCGTTTATTTTATTTTAAACTAAAAAGTTTTTTTTTGTAAATTTGTCAAAAACACAATCAATTAGTAGTGCACTGAGTTATTATTAAAGATCTTATGTAAGTTGTTTTTTTTGGTCTTTAGTTAATTTACAAAAAAGATACTTTTTATAAGAGTCACTTTACGGGTTTTCGCAAGTACAAAATACAAGTTATTTTTTCGAAGATATTGTGTTAGCACATTTGCTGGAGCTGTGTACGAATTAAAAGTTTGTTTTTATAGGGTAACTATATAATGTTGTAATTAGTCTCTAACTTAAATATAATGTTGATATATCTAAACTCCTAAAAACACCAGCTGATGATTATAAATAAAAAAAAAAATAAAAACTCCAATAAAGAAAAAAAGTTAAGAAACTGATCCAAAAAGTTTTTTGATAAAAGTCTTTAGTATTTATTATTAAATTATCGATTTTTTATCTCGTAAATCAGATTTTTTTTGGCAAAATTTTTTTTTACACCTTTTCTGTAAGCGCAGTACCTGATGTCCCTAGGTAGGCCAGGCAATCGGTAAATTACTTACTCATCAATCTTATCTAGACGAATATGTAAAACTGCCCGAATCAAACACTTTATGAAATAGGTATCAGGGTTTTTGGGTTAATACGGTTATAATACCCATAAATAAAGTATTACCGAAAAAAAAATCCAATTGCATTAAAACGATCTTTTATAAACTTTATTTTAAATATTGCAACACGTTTTAAAATAAAAAAAAAATTTCTTTTAGCCGTAAAATGTGCTACATGCTCAGATTTTGAAATTTTTTTCCCATTTTAAATTTAGTTTTGCTAAAAAAACTTTATATGGAAAACTCCAAAGAAACTAATGCAATACATACTTGTCGTTTCCAATCTATATTTTCCGATTCGGAAAATGCATCGGGGAATCTCATAAGGCTGAAAACTTTTGGGAATGTGGAAAAAATAAGCTTGTATAGTGGTATAATCTGTCTTTGGTATTGAGTTTACGAACGTTTTGAAGATTATAATTATTTGGTAAATTTCTTGTTCTCCAAAAAAGAGTTTTCTTTTACTTTCTCGACAATCTACCATATAGGCCATAAAAAAAAAAAAGTTTTTTTTTTACAAAAGCCTTTTAATTTTATTGTTTTTGTCTCTTTAAACATTAATATCATGCTTTTTTTTAAAAATGTATTTGGCTGACAACTGATTGTGTTTTGTAGGAGTACATATGGTAAGTGTACATAGTATAATTTCTGGACAAAATAAAATCATTTTAAAAAAAAATATGATTTAAAAAAAATAAATCAAATTTGGTATAAAATTTTACCCCAAAGTATTTTTAACTAATTAAAAGGGGTTTTTTTGACCGGTTACCATGGCAATGCATGTATTTTATAAAAACTGTTCCTCTCTACAGAGAAAAACCTAAGCTATGTTATTTATTAAAAAATATTTTAACGCCACTACAATCTTTAAAAAAAAATTGGCTCGCAAATCTGTTTGCTGGCGCTAATTATGCACGCCGAGCCATAAAGTGTACGTAGAATACCAATAAAGAAATAAAATTAAAACTAAATAGGGCTTCTTTCTATCACTAGTGGGAAATTTAAATGTATGTAAAATTACAGAATACAATATGATAAGTTTGTAATGTTTACCACGCGCTAATTTCTTATTATGTAATAAACTTTAAATTATTACTACAAATTTATAAAATCTATAATAATGTACTCTGTATTGCAGCCCAAAATATGTAAATAATTAATTTCTGAAAGATCGGAAGTAGTACAATATATACCAAAAAATTTTGCACCTTGAAAAAGATAAAAAATATATATATATATATATATATATATATATATATATATATATATATATATATATATATATATATATATATATATATATATATATATATTATATATATATATATATATATATATATATATATATATATATATATATATATATATATATATATATATAAAAAATTTTAAAATTATGAAAAGGTATCTTTTTTTTTAAAAAAATACAAGTTTTGGAGCAATCGATTAGTATGGTAAATATTTTTTGAAAGTTTATTTATATATTATATATTAATAAGATGGCATACTTAGATAACTTTTCCCAAAAATGGTGTTTTTTGCACTTTCGGTCTTTTTTTAGTCAAAAAACGCAGTCATCTTATAAAACATATCAATAAATAATCACGAGGTCCCTTTTTCTATGAGGGGGCCCAAAGATCACAATGGTTTTTATAAAAAAAAATATAATTACGAAAAAATTTAAAAAGGGGGTGCTGGAGCTGAACATAGAAAATTCCATGTAAATTTTAAGGGGGGTTTTTATTGGCTCCCCCATACATTTTACAGAAAAAAAAAATAATTTTTTGAAGAGACCAATCTGAAAAACCCCCCGTGCCAATTTTTAAAAAAATTTTTAAAAAGCGAATCTTGAATTATTTAATTAAATGTAATTGAAAAATTCCCCAAAATTTTTGGGTTTAAAGGAAAAACCCCAAAAAGAACCAGCCACCACCAATAAATTTGTTATAAGGCTTTGTTAAATCTGAAGGTATGTACACCCCAAAAATCAAAAAAAAACAAACTTTTTTTCCCCGTTATTTTTTTTTTTGTTTTTGTTTATTGTTCGTTTTTCTGTCTACCCAAGGGAACCCCCAAAAGTTTGTTTACTCTTGTTCAACTATTTGGGGAAAATTTTGGAAAAATTTAAAAAAAACAAAAATTTCTTTGATCTACCGAGTCCACTGGGGAAAAAGTGGGAAAAAGAACAAACAAACGTTTTTTCGCCGTTTTTTAAAACTGTTACACTGAAAAAAAAGTTTGTTCACTGATGTTTGTTCTTTTTTGTTTTTTCGGGGGTACATTTTCCTTTTTTATGTACCGACGTCTACTCGAACATTATGAACAAGAACAAACAAACATTTGTTCGCGTTTTTACTGTCTACACTAAAGAAAAAAAGTTTGTTCGCTGATGTTTGTTCTTTTTTTTTTTTTTCGGGTGTTCATACCCGACGTACAGCCGAATACAAGGAATGTTTTTTTTTTTTTTATCAATCATACAACCATTACATTCAAAAAAAAAAAACACATTAACATTATTTTTTATCAAACATTTTATTTAATGTAACAAAAGTTTAACTAATAACAATTATTACTATCGATCATTAAAAAAAATTTTTTTTATACTAGAATTTAATTAAACCAATGGGGGGATTTAAATATTCTAATTTTTTACCTTTTTTTCCCCCCTGGTCCATTTCAACCATTAAACGTATTTTGAAATTCGAGTCCAAAGCCTTTGCAATAAATAATTGTAAATGTTTAACTCAGAAAATCGAAAATAGATCCAAAAAAAGAGAACACCGGGTTTTTTTTTTACTAGGTGTGGAAAAAAAAAGTGAAATAAAATACAATAACTTTTATAAAAATTATAGAAATTATATAAAAAAATTAATTAATCAAATGTTAAAACCCCTCAATAACAGCTAAACAATATCCCAACCGATCATACAATTTTTTTTTAACGTTGCTAAGTTGATATTGCGAAATTTTATTACGTTTTAACGAAATAGCGTTTTTAAAACTGGTTTAGATTCTCAAATTTTTTTTTTAAAAAGGGGGTTTTAAACCCCACGAAAGAAGTCATTTTTTGAAAGATCAGTCGACCTGGCTGGCCAAAGTATCCGGTAACGTGGACCAATAATATTGCCGTTAAAAAAAATTTTCCCGGGATTCCCCTAACCATACGGGCATTATGGGCGGGGCAACCATCCATTTGGTACCAGATCATTTGATCTTCTCGAACAACCCTTTCAAGGCAAGTCCCCAATTTTAAAATTTTTTTAAAAAGCCAAATAGGTTTCTGCTGTCAGGTTAT
>JAHBCN010010942.1:0-30252 GCA_019359885.1 Listronotus oregonensis | reverse complement strand
TTAGATTTTTATTCAGCCGTTCGTCGGTTGGGTGGCCGGTATTAAATGAGTCACTGACAGAAATTTTGGACTTTAGGTATACATCTTTTTATTTTTATTAGATAGCTTGTTTTCTGTATTTACGCACTGCAGTCGTCCTTTTAAGTACTTTTATTTCGAAAACCGTCGACTATACGACTTTATACCTAGGGAACCTTTTTTACGTAAAAATGTTCAAAGAAAAATAATTTATTTAAAGATTTCAAAAATACACTCGCGAAAAAAAATATGACCCCAAATAACTAAGCACCCCTTTGTTCCCACGCCACTGGTTGCAATATGGGTCACCTGATATTTTTAAAAAGTGACCTCCAATCACTCTAACTTATACGTAGAAGTTAATTCTTGTATTGTAAGTAGATCCTAATAAATTAAATAAAAACCACTTGTATGACACCATCTTCAAGAGCCAGTAGCTCCCCCTGAAGGCATTTCCAGACCTATGTTAATATGAACTTTTTTTCATATCTTTTTATGTAGAATCATACCTTAAAATTTTTCATCGTCATTTCCCTGTATAAAGGAGATTTACATTCTTATGCGTATAAACGGCTAATTAAATTTCTTAAAACTTACTTGGTGAGAAGACTTTTATGTTCAGTTGAGTAAGTAGAAACAGCAAAGCCTAACTGAACATTTAAAGTTAATGGCGCCAAGCATTTTCCATCTTGTGGAACACAATCCAATGGTGTTTCGTTGTTTTTATTAACTAAAGAGACGTCAGCATTTCTCCCTAATAGAATTATCACACAGTTGTACCTGTCTTCTCTTGCACTGATATGTCTAAAAAAGATGTGGCCATGTTTTGTTCTTTTACAAACTGATAAGTGTATTAGGTCAATTAAATTGATATCTCTTATACAGAGGGCCAAAAGGTAATTAAGCTTAAAAGTTAGGTTTTGCAAAATCAAATCACCAATACGAATCACGATTCCTTTTTTAAGAAAAAAAGGAATAGAATCCAGGGAATTAATTCCTATTTATCGGATCACGAATCCGGATCATCTTTATTTTTTATACTTACAAATGGTAACTACGATACCATATCGATATAAATCAGCGTCAAAGTTTTAGCCCCGGACGCAAATAATTTTTGTCATTTAAGTGCTATAACTCTTAGCCAAATTAGTTTTTGGTAAATATTCTTCAAATTTGAATATGTTATTTCTGAGATCAACATGAAACTACCCTTAAATGGAACATTTTTTTGAACTATATTCCACAACTTGCAATGCTAAATCTTCAGAAGGTTTTGAAATGTGATCCTTGAGATAATCTAAGCAACTTATAAGTAGGACATCTTATTGTAATTTTACAGGAAGATTTACAGGTACCGTTTAATATTTTTTTTCTTGCGGAATATAAAAATGTAATAATTGTATAGAATAGCGGGTCCAGTTTTTTGGGATGCAAAATCAACATGATAATTTTTTTTGAGTTGTAAAATATTTTTATTCTTAAAGCCTATCAAAAATAGAATTATTTGAAAAAAAAAATTGAAAATCCAAAAATGGATATTTTTTTGAATATTTTTTTTAATTATTTGTCTTTACACGTACAATATGAAACAAACCACTAGAAATTGCTAAACTTAAATGGATGCATTTTATTGGCGAAAAACTGAAAAAATACCCATTTTTTATTATCAAAATAAAAACTAACACCGAATTTTTTTTAGGATTTTTCTTAAAAGATTTGTAAATCCGCCGTAAAATAGAAAAAAATAATAAAAAAACATGTCAATTCCTATATTATTTAATTTTTTATGGCCAAAAATGGTGGATTTTGGCATTTATAAACCGATTTGTCTTTAATTAAAAATATAAGGAATCGATTCTTTTTGGAATCGGTACCTTCCAAAAAGGAATCGATTCTGGATCATTTTAAAATTATTTAACGAATCCGAATTACGGATTCTATTTTTAAAAAGTAACCGATTCCAGCCTTCGGATCCTTATAAAGGAATCGTTTCCGGATCATTTTAAAATTATTTAACGAATCCGGATCACAGATCCTATTTTTAAAAAGTAATCGATTCCAGCCTTCGGATCCTTATAAAGGAATCGATTCCTACCTAGTTTTGACCGAAACAGACTTCAAGTATTTTTTTAATCTAATTAGTGAATTATCCGAAAAAGCAGTTTGATAAGAACAATAGGTGCTTGTGCTTAATTACAAAGGAATCGATTCTTTTTGGAATCGGATCCTTCCAAAAAAAATCGATTTCGGATAATTTTAAAATTATTTAACGAATCCGGATCACAGATCCTATTTTTAAAAAGTAATCGATTCCAGCCTTCGGATCCTTATAAAGGAATCGATTCCTACCTAGCTTTGACTCAAAAACACTTCAAATATTTTTTTACCTTAATTAGTGAATTATCCAAAAAAGAAGTTTGATAAGAACAATAGGTGCTTTGTGCTTAATTACAAAGAAATCAATTCTTTTTGGAATCGGATCTTTCCAAAAAGAAATCGATTCCGGATCATTTTAAAATTATTTAACGAATCCGGATCACAGATCCTATTTTTAAAAAGTAATCGATTCCAGCCTTCGGATCCTTATAAAGGAATCGATTCCTACCTAGCTTTGACCCAAACAACACTCAAGTATTTTTTACCTAATTAGTGAATTATCCAAAAAGAAGTTTGATAAGAACAATAGGTGCTTTCTGCTTAATTACAAAGGAATCGATTTTTCTTGGAATCGGATCTTTCCAAAAAGAAATCGATTTCGGATCATTTTAAAATTATTTAACGAATCCGGATCACAGATCCTATTTTTAAAAAGTAATCGATTCCAGCCTTCGGATCCTTATAAAGGAATCGATTCCTACCTAGCTTTGCCCTCAAAACACTTCAAGTATTTTTTTACCTAATTAGTGAATTATCCAAAAAGAGTTTGATAAGAACAATAGGTGCTTTGTGCTTAATTACAAAGAATCGATTCTTTTGGAATCGGATCTTCCAAAAAGAAATCAATTTCGGATAATTTTAAAATTATTTAACGAATCCGGATCACAGATCCTATTTTTAAAAAGTAATCGATTCCAGCCTTCGGATCCTTATAAAGGAATCGATTCCTACCTAGCTTTGACTCAAACACACTTAAAAGTATTTTTTACCTAATTAGTGAATTATCCGAAAAAGCAGTTTGATAAGAACAATAGGTGCTTTGTGCTTAATTACAAAAGAATCGATTCTTTTTGGAATCGGATCCTTCCAAAAAAAAAATCGATTTCGGATCATTTTAAAATTATTTAACGAATCCGGATCACAGATCCTATTTTTAAAAAGTAATCGATTAAAGCCTTCGGATCCTTATAAAGGAATCGATTCCTACCTAGCTTTGACCCAAACAAGTATTTTTTTACCTAATTAGTGAATTATCCGAAAAAGCAGTTTGATAAGAACAATAGGTGCTTTGTGCTTAATTACAAAGAATCGAATTCTTTTGGAATCGGATCCTTCCAAAAAGAAATCGATTTCGGATACATTTTAAAATTATTTAACGAATCCGGATCACAGATCCTATTTTTAAAAGTAATCGATTCCAGCCTTTCGGATCCTTATAAAGGAATCGATTCCTACCTAGCTTTGACCCAAACAACTCAAGTATTTTTTACCTAATTAGTGAATTATCCGAAAAAGAGTTTGATAAGAACAATAGGTGTTTGTGCTTAATTACAAAGGAATCGATTCTTTTTGGAATCGGATCTTTCCAAAAAAGAAATCGATTGCGGATCATTTTAAAATTATTTAACGAATCCGGATCACAGATCCTATTTTTAAAAAGTAATCGATTCCAGCCTTCGTATCCTTATAAAGAAATCGATTCCTACCTAGCTTTGACCCAAACACTCAAGTATTTTTCTACCTAATAAGTGAATTATCCTAAAAAGCAGTTTGATAAGAACAATAGGTGTTTTGTGCTTAATTACAAAGGAATCGATTCTTTTTGGAATCGGATCTTTCCAAAAAGAAATCGATTTCGGATCATTTTAAAATTATTTAACGAATCCGGATCACAGATCCTATTTTTAAAAAGTAATCGATTCCAGCCTTCGGATCCTTATAAAGGAATCGATTCCTACCTAGCTTTGACCCAAACACACTTCAAGTATTTTTTTACCTAATTAGTGAATTATCCGAAAAAGCAGTTTGATAAGAACAATAGGTGCTTTGTGCTTAATTACAAAGAAATCGATTCTTTTTGGAATCGGATCTTTGTAAAAAGTAGTCGATTCCAGCCTTCGGATCCTTATAAAGGAATCGATTCCTACCTAGCTTTGACCCAAACCACAAAATATATAGGTACCCTATATATTTTGTGCCCAAACAGACTTCAAGAATTTTTTTTTATACAATTAGTAAATTAACCCTTAAAGCAGTTTGATAAAAACAATAAGTGCTTTGTGCTTACTTACAAAACATCATAAAAAGGTTGTTAACTCTAATTGACAGGAGAATAAATTATTAAATAGTTAATATAAAGATTCTTTAAGGGTTACCTACTCTAAAATGGCTACCAGTTCCCTTACTATAATATCATTTTACTTACAAAGGAGTATCACCATGAACATTAATGACATTGACGTCACATTTCCAGTTCAGTAACAATTCTACGATTTGAGTACTGCCACTAAACGCTGCCCAGTGTAGCGCCACATTGTGTTCTACATCTCTAAAAAAATAAGAACGTGTATTTTGCACGTTTAAATAAAAAATGTGAATTTAATTCCAGCCATTGGGAACTGTCATAAAATTTAAAAAAAAAACTAGTTTTTTAAGCTAAAAGGCGAGAGAAGGAAATTTTGCTGTCTCGTCTCGAGTCGTTTAACGGGAAAATCCACTACCTCGTCTCGTGCAATGGCATAGCGATTATACTAAATCTAACTAACCTTATATTTACATCAGCCCCTTTAGATACCAAATACTTAGCAATATCCACATGACCATGTTCACAAGCCCAAACTAATGGTGTCCATCCACCGTCATCCTGAAAATTTACGAAGTTCGATATACCAAAACTCGAAGCCAAGATAATTTGACATGCTGCCAAGTTTCCGCATTTGGCTGCTATATGAAGAGCTGTCATTCCATCGGTACCCTAGAATAAGATTTACACGTCTATTTTCTGCACGTTTAAATCGAGCAAATTGGCGGCAGTGTCATTCAGACAACTAGGTTGTCTGAATGACACTATCCGTATCAATCTGTTATTAATCGCAAGGTATTGATTTAGATAACGAATCATATACAATTTTTAAATCATGTTTAATATTAAACATAGCACTGGTCCCAAAATAGATCCTTGTGGTATTCCACAAATAATTATTTTTGAGCAACTAATGCTTTTTCCAATTTAAACATATTTTGTTTTCAATAACTTTTTTTTCGGACAGCGAAATGATCTGTACGGGCATTAATTACAAGTTTGCACCAACAAGAAAATTTGAGTCTGGGAAAGAGATATCTGCTTGACCTGCGCTGTTTTCAACGAATACATGTGGCTAAAATTGAATACTAGAGTCTGCTCACACGGAACTTAAATATTTGGAGATTGGGAGAAGGAAAACTTCTGCGGGCAGCAGGTTTCATAGCTTGACATCTAGGGATGAAGGAACGAAGAAAGTGGAAGTTTGGGGCCTCCTAACTGAACTGTAAAAGGATGCATAAAAGTTGCACACGTGTTTCCCTGTTGGGAGCTGCAGAGAAGGAATTATACTGGCCAACTCCTCTGAGCAGAAGCCGTGAAAATACCTTATAGAAGAGCGACAGATCCCTCTACAGTTCGACGGTGGGCAAGAAGAGGAAGCCTTTCTGTAAGCTTGGATCATTAATAAGACGAACGGCTCTTCTTTCAATGGAGTCCAGAATGCTATGTTTAGGGACGCCATTCCCCAGACTTGAGAACAATATTTAAAGAGGGTCTTATGGGATACATCAGAGTGTCAAATTGGAAGAAGAGAAATATTTTCTGGCTCGGAAGAAAATCCAAACTTTCTTGAAGCTGCGAGGCTGATGTAATGTGTTTGGCCAGTTAAGGTTATTCTCAAAAGTAACGCCGACAAGATTAAACGACTCTTTGTTCTGCAGAACTTGGCCGCTCATATGTAAGGGATAAGCATTGGCAGACTTTTTTCGCGACAGCGAACATGACTGTGTTTTCGAGGCATTAAACTGAACAAGATTTTTGGCACCCCAATCCAAGATAAATTTAAGGTCTTGTGAAAGAGATATCTGCATTGACCTGCGCTTGTTTTCCAAATCAGAATTACATGGTGGCTTAAGAAATTGAATACTAGAGTGGAGGGTACTATCGTCAGCAAAACTATGAATGGGATTGATTGTGGAGAGAGAAGATCGTTAATGTGTAGAAGAAACAGCGTGGGTGCCAGCACTGAGCCCTGGGGCACCCCAGCGTTAATTTGGTTGAAGCTGGAGGAATGACCATCTACACTAACTGATATACGTCGATTAGAAAGGAAACTGGAAAGCCAAAAGCAAAGCTTAGGTGAAGACCGTAAAAAGGAAGTTTGTTAAGAAGCCCATCATGCCAGACCTGATCGAAAGCTTTGGATTTGTCAACGATCTGGGATTCACCAAGAAACTCAAGGGACTTGTTCCAGTTGTGTGAGACAAAGAAAAGAAGATCAGCTGTGGTTCTACTGTAACGGAATCCATATTGTCTAACATGTAAGATCTTATGTTTTCCAGATACTTTAAGATTTGGGAACTTGCTACAATATCTAAACTATAATATGCTATAATAAAATATGTAAAATTCTATACCTTTAATGTAACATCTGCGCCAGCTTTCAGCAAATATTTGACAAAATCATTTTTGTGTTCTGCCACAGCTAACATTAATGCCGAATTTTGCTCTTTATCGAACAGGTCAAGATCGATTGAAGCTGATATAAACAGATAAGCCATTTGTATACTGCTCTTTAACACGACTAAATGCAAAAATGATCCATTGTTGTAATCTCCAAGTCTAGCTTTTAAATCAATGTTTCCAGAACCTACAAAAAAACGTAAACGAGTAAATATACTATAAAAGTTATTCCAATTTCCTGCCAATGCGTTAAACTAAGGAATATTTAGCTATGTTTAGCTATAAAAGACAGAAACAAAGATAAGTCGCTATCTATTTGTGTTCTTGTTTTCTTACAATAATTCACCTATTTTAAACGTTACTTGAGGGTTAGCCCCAGGATACACTTATAACACAGCCACATTATACTAACCTAGAATAGCAGCAACTCTTTCCAAGTTATCGCCCTCAATAGCCTCTATAAGTTCATATTCATTACACTCGTTAACATCTACATCTTCTCTATTTATAAGCATTTGCAATTGTTCCGGAAGAACCAGAAAAGGTGAATCACATTCTCGCTCTGCATTATGATAATCTGAAACTCCTTCGCTGGTTTCAAAACTCATTTTTGCAGATGTACTGAAAATTAAACCGTTAGAAGAAAAATCAAACTAAGTATTACATGCATAAGTACCTAGACAATGGCAAGCGATTCGGGTTCGGCCCTGTAACTAATATTGAAATAAACAAAAATTAAATATGATAAAACATAAACTGAATCTTAAATTTAAAGTAGGCGTTTATCAGTAAATGTCATATTTATTTAAAATACACTATATGTATAACGCTGTATAGTCTAAGGATATTCTAATAAAGTCCTCTCACTCGCGGGTGGCCACGGTGCAGCAGACAAATAAGTGCTCCTACCGTGTACGTTTAATGTGATTAGTCTAACTCCCGGTTGATTATATTTTTATACGAGGGGCGTTCTATTAGGAATATATAATATGAGTGAGATTAATAATGTTTGTATTATGTATTTATTTTTTATAGACCATTATTGACAAATAGATTACTTTGGGAATAAAGAAAATAAAAAAAGGTGGGTTAAAATACAAAAAAAAACTGTATTACAAATTTTACAGTTTTTTTAAATATCTTTAGTGTTTAGTACTCTATTACCAGATTGGCTTTGATTTTGGATTAATAGCAATATATAAATTTTACCGCCTACTTACAAAATTATATTTTTTGTTACATGTTTAAAGAAATAACATAAAATTAAGTTAAAACATTCGCATGCATACATACCTTTCAATATTCTAAGGATATCGAGAAAATAGAACATAATCACGTGTAGTAACGCAACAATTATCAACAGTACAATAAGAAAAACTACGCCTAGCCATCTCAACCAAATAGATTTTTTAAATAGTGTATAACGTAAAGCGTGCAAAAACGATTCCGCTAATATAACCGTCTGGACCGAAGGCACAGCACAAACTAAGTCACGGCTAAGCCGTGATGCCGCTGGGTAGCCGAGAGGCGAGGGATCGGTGCAGATAGAAGAGAAAATTTTACGCAGCACGCTTGAGTGAGCAGACTTTATTAGAATATCCTTAGACTTTGGCTATATTTAGGAATTTATTTCATAATTGTTACCTTGCAGTATGCTATAAAAGCCGCTCACTCAAGCGTGCTGCGTAAAATTTCCTCTTCTACCTGCACCGATCCCTCGCCTCTCGGCTACCCAGCGGCATCACGGCTTAGCCGTGACTTAGTTTGTGCTGTGCCTTCGGTGCAGACGGTTATATTAGCGGAATCGTTTGCACGCTTTACGTTATACACTATTTAAAAAATCTATTTTGTTGAGATGGCTAGGCGTAGTTTTTCTTATTGTACTGTGGATAATTGTTGCGTTACTACACGTGATTATGTTTTTATTTTTTTTTCGATATCCTTAGGATATTGAAAGGTATGTATGCATGCGTATGTGTTAGCAATTTTTATGTTATTTCTTAAACATGTAACAAAAAACATAATTTTGTAAGTAGGCGGTAAAATTTATTTATTGCTGTTAATTCAAATCAAAGCCAATCTGGTAATAAAGACTACTAAACACTTAAGATATTAAAAAATATGCTTAAAGTTTGTAACTTACATGTTTTTTTTTTTGTAATTTTGCCACCACCTTCTTTTTTTTGTTCCCAAGGTAATCAATTGTCAATAATGGTCTATAAAAAAAAACATAATACAAACATTATTGATCTTATTCATATTATATACTAGATGAAAAGCCTGTCTCCGCCAGACGGGAATATTAAGTAGCCTCTGTCTCCGTAAGACACCCGTACGGCTAACGGTAAAAAAAACACTTTTTTTGCTCCTATTTTTGTCCCGGGGGCAAATTCAAAAAACGGGCTTCGTTAAGTTATAGCCACTGCTAAAGACTACCGCTGTGCCAAACTTAATGATTTTTGCTCAAGCCATAACTTCAGAATCAAATATATCATTAGCAAATTATATATATATATAGATTTCTAATAGAACGTCCATCGAATAAAAATATAATCAACCGGGGTGACTATTCACATTAAACGTACGCGGTAGAAGCGCTTATTTGTCTGCTGAACCGTGGCCACCCGTGGCCGAGTGCGTTCAAGGTCAACAGTGTTATTTTTGCGACATTAAAAGAGTGAAGGACTTTATTGAAAAGATCCTTGGACTATGACATAGCATTAAACATATAGTGTATTTTAATTAAATATGACATTTACTGATAAAAGCCTACTTTAAGTTTAATATTCAGTTTATGTTTTATCATATTTAATTTTGTTTATTTCAATATTAGTTACAGGGCCATTACCCGAATCGCTTGCCATTACTCTGCTAGTACTTATGCATGTAATATTTAGTTTGATTTTTTTCTAACGGTTTAATTTTCAGTACGTCTGCCAAAATGAGTTTTAAAACAAGCGAAGAAGTTTCAGATTATCATAATGCAGAGCGAGAATGTGATTCACGCCTCTGGTTCCTCCGGAACAATTGCAAATGCTTATAAATAGAAGATGTAGATGTTAACGAGTGTAATGAATATGAACTTAGAGGCTATTGAGGCGATAACTTGGAAGAGTTGCTGCTATTCTAGGTTAGTATAATGTGGCTGTGTTATAAGTGTATCCTGGGGCTAACCCTCAAGTAACGTTTGAAATAGGTGAATTATTGTAAGAAAACAAAGACACAAATAGATAGCGACTTATCTTTGTTTCTGTCTTTTATAGCTAAACATAGCTAAATATTCCTTTGTTTAACGCGTGAAATTGGAATAACTTTTATAGTATATTTACTCGTTTACGTTTTTGTAGGTTCTGGAAACATTGATTAAAAGCTTTAGACTTGGAGATTACAACAATGGATCATTTTTGCATTTAGTCGTATTAAAGAGCAGTATACAAATGGCTTATCTATTTATATCAGCTTCAGTCGATCTTGACCTGTTCGATAAAGAGCAAAATTCGGCATTAATGTTAGCTGTGGCAGAACACAAAAATGATTTTGTAAAATATTTGCTGAAAGCTGGTGCAGATGTTACATTAAAGGTATAGAATTTTACATATTTTATTATAGCATATTATAGTTTAGATATTGTAGCAAGTTCCCAAATCTTAAATTATCTGGAAAAACATAAGATTTTACATGTTAGACAATGGATTCCGTTACAGTAGTACCACAGCTGATCTTCTTTTTCTTTGTCTCACACAACTGAAACAAGTCCCTTGAGTTTCTTGGTGAATCCAGATCGTTGACAAATCCAAAGCTTTCGGTCTGTATGATGGAGCTTCTTAACAAACTTCTTTTTTACGGTCTTCCACCTAAGCTTTTGCTTTTGGCTTTCAGTTTCCTTTCTAATCGACGTATATCAGTTGGTGTAGATGGTCATTCCTCCAGCTTTAACCAAATTAACGCGGGGGGGCCCCAGGGGCCCCTGCTGGCACCCACGCTGTTTTTTAACATTAACGATTTTCCCCAAAATCCCCATTATAATTTTGCTGACATAGTACCCTTTTTCCCCAGTATTCAATTTCTTAAGCCACCATGTAATTCTGGTTTTTAAAACAAGCCAGGTCAATGCAGATACCCTTTTCCCGACCTTAAATTTATCGGGTTTGGGGGGCCCAAAAAACTTGTTCAGTTTAATCCGAAAAACACAGGCCCCAAAAAATTTTTCCCCCTTCTTGGGGGTTTTTTGGGAAAAAAAGGGTTTTTTGCCTTAAAAACCAACTTAAAAAAGGCCCCCCCCCCGTACTTTTGGTTTTATGGACAGGCCTTCTTGGGGAAACCCTTTGGGCCCCCAAAAGGAAAGAAAATTTTACATTTTTTAATTAGAAAACCCCCTTATTTTTTTCCCTTATTTTTGTGGTGGGGTTTTTTTTTTTGGGTTTTGGTTTTTTTTTTTTTAAAAAATTAAATTGGGAAAAAATTTTCCCCCTTTTTTAAACCCCCAAATCTATTTTTTTTTGCAAAATGTTTAAAAATTTTAAATTTAAAAATGATTTAAAAATTTATTGATTGTTATTAAACAATACCTTGCGATTAATAAAGATTGATAGGTAGTGTCATTGACAACCGTTGTCAAGGCACTCCAATTTCTCGATTTAAACGTGCAGAAAATAACGTGTAAATCTTATTTAGGGTACCGATGGAATGACAGCTCTTCATATAGCAGCCAAATGCGGAAACTTGGCAGCATGTCAAATTATCTTGGCTTCAGTTTTGGATATCGAACTTCGTAAATTTTCAGGATGACGGTGGATGGACCCCTTTAGTTTGGGCTTGTGAACATGGTCATGTGGATATTGCTAAGTATTTGGTATCAAAAGGGGCTGATGTAAATATAAGGTTAGTTAGATTTAGTATAATCGCTATGCCATTCCACGGGACGAGAAAGTAGGTTTTCCCGTTAAACGGCCCGAGACAACAGATTGCCCTTCTTTCGCCTTTTAGCTTAAAAAAAACTAGTTTTTTTTGACCGTTCACAATGGCTGGAATGAAACCTAAATTCACATTTTTTCGATTAAAACGTTATTTTTTTTTAGAGATGTAGAACACAATGTGGCGCTACACTGGGCAGCGTTTAGTGGCAGTACTCAAATCGTAGAATTGTTACTGAACTGGAAATGTGACGTCAATGTCATTAATGTTCATGGTGATACTCCTTTGTAAGTAAAATGATATAGTAAGGGAACTGGTAGCCATTTTAGAGTAGGTAACCCTTAAAGAATCTTTATATTTAACTATTTAATAATTTATTTCCTGTCAATTAGAGTTAACAACCTTTTTATGATGTTTTGTAAGTAAGCACAAAGCACTTATTGTTTTATCAAACTGCTTTAAGGTAATTACTAATTGTATAAAAAAAAATTCTTAAGTCTTTTGGGCACAAAATATATAGGGTACCTATATATTTTGTGGTTTGGTCAAAGCTAGGTAGGAATCGATTCCTTTATAAGGATTTGAAGGCTGGAATCGACTACTTTTTACAAAGATCCGATTCCAAAAAGAATCGATTTCTTTGTAATTAAGCACAAAGCACCTATTGTTCTTATCAAACTGCTTTTTCGGATAATTCACTAATTAGTAAAAAATACTTGGAGTCTGTTTGGGTCAAAGCTAGGTAGGAATCGATTTCTTTATAAGGATCCGAAGGCTGGAATCGATTACTTTTTAAAAATAGGATCTGTGATCCGGATTCGTTAAATAATTTTAAAATGATCCGAAATCGATTTTTTTTGAAAGATCCGATTTAAAAAAACAATTCCTTTGTAATTAAGAAAAATCTATTGTTTTATCAAAGCTTTTGGAAAAATTCTTTATAAGGATCCGAAGGCTGGAATCGATTACTTTTTAAAATAGGATCTGTATGGATTCGTTAAATAATTTTAAAATTATCCGAAATCGATTTCTTTTTGGGAAAGGATCCGATTCCAAAAAGAATCGATTCCTTTGTAATTAAGCACAAAGCACCTATTGTTCTTATCAAACTTCTTTTTTGGATAATTCACTAATTAGGTAAAAAAATATTTGAAGTGTTTTTGAGTCAAAGCTAGGTAGGAATCGATTCCTTTATAAGGATCCGAAAGCTGGAATCGATTATTTTTAAAAAATAGGATCCGTGATCCGGATTCGTTAAATAATTTTAAAATGATCCGGAATCGATTTCTTTTGGAAAGATCCGATTCCAAAAAGAATTGATTTCTTTGTAATTAAGCACAAAGCACCTATTGTTCTTATCAAACTTCTTTTTCGGATAATTCACTAATTAGGTAAAAAAATACTTGAAGTGTGTTTGGGTCAAAGCTAGGTAGGAATTGATTCCTTTATAAGGATCCGAAGGCTGGAATCGATTACTTTTTAAAAATAGGATCCGTGATCCGGATTCGTTAAATAATTTTAAAATGATCCGGAATCGATTTCTTTTTGGAAAGATCCGATTCCAAAAAGAATTGATTTCTTTGTAATTAAGCACAAAGCACCTATTGTTCTTATCAAACTTCTTTTTTGGATAATTCACTAATTAGGTAAAAAAATACTTGAAGTGTGTTTGGGTCAAAGCTAGGTGGGAAATTTGATTCCTTTATAAGGATCCGAAGGCTGGAATCGATTACTTTTTAAAAATAGGATCTGTGATCCGGATTCGTTAAAAAATTTTTAAAAATTTATCCGAATCGATTTCTTTTTGGAAAGATCCGATTCCAAAAAAATCGATTTCTTTTAATTAAGCACAAAGCACCTATTGTTCTTATCAAACTTCTTTTTTGGATAATTCACTAATTAGGTAAAAAAATATTTGAAGTGTTTTTGAGTGAAAGCTAGGTAGGAATCGATTCCTTATAAGGATCCAAAAGGCTGGAATCGATTATTTTTTAAAAATAGGATCCGTGACCCGGATTCGTTAAATAATTTTAAAATGATCCGGAATCGATTTTTTTGGAAAGATCCGATTCCAAAAGAATTCATTCTTTGTAATTAAGCACAAAGCACCTATTGTTCTTATCAAACTGCTTTTTCGGATAATTCACTAATTAGGTAAAAAAATACTTGGAGTTTGTTTGGGTCAAAGCTGGTAGGAATCGATTTCTTTACAAGGAACCGAAGGCTGGAATCGATTACTTTTTAAGCATAGGATCTGTGATCCGGATTCGTTAAAAATTTTTTAAAATTTATCCGAAATCGATTTTTTTTGGAAAGGATCCGATTCCAAAAAAATTTCATTCTTTGTAATTAAGCACAAAGACCTATTGTTCTTATCAAACTGCTTTTTGGATAATTCACTAATTAAGTAAAAAAATACTTGGAGTCTGTTTGGGTCAAAGCTAGGTAGGAATCGATTTTTAAAGGGAAACCCGAAGGCTGGAATCGATTATTTTTTAAAAAATAGAATCCGTAACCCGGGATTCTTTAAAATAATTTTAAAATTACCCGGGAAATCGATTCCTTTTGGAAGGTCCGTTTCCCAAAAAGATGGGTTTCTTATATTTTTAATTTGAGACAAATCGGTTTATAAATGCCATAAAAAATCAAATAATATAGGAACTGACATGTTTTTTTTATTTTGTTCTATTTTACGGCAGATTTACGAATCTTTTAAGAAAAATCCTAAAAAAAAATCCGAGTTAGTTTTTCTTTTGATAATAAAAAATGGGTATTTTTTCAGTTTTTCGCCAATAAAATGCATTCATTTAAGTTTAGCAATTTCTAGTGGTTTGTTTCATATTGTACGTTTAAAAAAATATTAAAAAATAAATTTTTGGATTTTTCAATTTTTTTTTTAAAAAATTTTTATAATGGAAAAATTAACATTTTTTTTTTTAAAAATAATTCTATTTTTGATGGCTTTAAGAATAAAAATATTTTACAACTCAAAAAAAATTATCATGTTGATTTTACATCCCAAAAAAAGTGGACCCGCTATTCTATACAATTATTACATTTTTATATTCCGCAAGGAAAGAAATTATTAAACGGTACCTGTAAATCTTCCTGTAAAATTACAATAAGATGTCCTACTTATAAGTTGCTTGAGGTTATCTCAAGGATCGCATTTAAAAACCTTCTGGAGATCTAGCATCGCAGGTTTTGGAATACAGTTCGAAAAAATGTTCCATTTAAGGGTGGTTTCATGTTGATCTCAGAAATAACATATTCAAATTTGAAGAATATTTACCAAAAACTAATTTGGCTAAGAGTAACAGCACTTTAAATGAGGATAAAATTATTTTTCGCGGCTCCAACCCCGTGCTAAAATCTTTGACGCTTGATTTATGATCTGGATTATGGTATCGTAGTAACCATTTGTAAGTATAAAAACTAAAGATGATTCGATTCGTGATCCGATAAATAAAAATCATTCCCTAGATTTGATTCCTTTTTTTTAAAAAAGGGAAACGTGATTATTGGTGTTTGTTCTTTTGGGGTCCGGATTTTGAATCCTTTTTAAAGGATCCGCCCAAACGGTTTATATCTATTTTAAGTTTTTTTTTTTAAATTTTTTCCCTATTAGACCCGGGTTTAATTTTACTGTCATGTTTACATTTACGTTTCACCGTTCTGCGTTTGATTTTTTTTATTTAAAATTTTTAAGGAATATTTAAAATTAATTTGAAAGTTAAGTTATTGCCTTTTTCCCCTGTATAAGGTATGAATTTAATTGATAAAAATTTCAGTTGGGGGAAAACAAAAAAAATTTTTTTTTTTGACATTAGTAAAAAAAAAGGCGGTAAACTGTGTGATTTCAAAGAAATCTGCGCTCTTTGTTAAAAAAAAACAACAAAAATTGGTTGTGTTCCAAAATAAATGCTTGGGGTTTTATTATTTAAATTTCAATTAGGCTTTTTTGTTTTACAACCAAAACAAAAAAGCTTTACCAATAAGTTTTAGAAATTCTTTTTAAAAAATTTTCTTTTTAGTTTTTCATTTATGAAATTTTCCATTGAATTATTTTCCCGCCAAAACAAAAATTTAAAAAAAAAATGTTTTAGAAATAAATGAAGTTTGTTTTTAAAAGGATTTTAAACAAAAAAAAAAAGCAAAGGCTTTAGCTCTTGTAATAGTTAAACATTTTTGTGCTCATGTTCCAACTTCCGCCATGTTTTTCGGGCACTTTATTTACAAGTGTATAAGCAGTGCATATGTTTATAAAAAAAAAGCAATAAAACAAGTAATAAAAATATTTTTTATGAACAGTTTAGTTCAAATTATTGTTTATAAGTAATAAAACAATAATACAAATATTTTAATTAAAATGTATAATTTTATCTATAAAAAAAGGGGCTTAAACACGTTGTTGGCGTCGGCCTTTTTTCGCCCATTATATTCTCGAAAGTTCCAAGTTTCAATTTAGGCAATTTTATTGGGGTTACAGGGTGATCAGTTAAATTACCCCTTCCAAAGATATTTTTTGATTTGAGAAAAAAAATTATAATAAAAGCCCCCGGGGGAAATTTTTTTTCGAGTTTGTCAAACGTCCGCTAGAGGGCGTAACAAATAAAAGTAGAAAAATGGGATTTTTATAGAATTTTGTTTAAAAAAAAAGTATATCGATGATATCATTTTCATATTTACTGACCATTTCCCTATTTTTTTTGTTTAAACCGTTTTTTTTCTATCCATTAAAATGGGGAAGTTAAATTTCCCCTTTTTTAAAAAAAATAATTTTCCCTTTTTTTGCCCGAAAAAAAATTTGGTCATATGAAAGAGCATAATTTGCACTAAAAAAAAGCTTATTTGGTTTTAAATTTTTTACTTTTTTGTTGCCGCTAGAGGGGTTTAAAATGAAATGGTAGAAATTTTTTTATTTTTTTTTTAAAAAAAAAAAAAAAAAAATTTAAAAGGTTTTTAATTTTTATATATTTTAAAAAAGGGAAAAAATTTTTTATAATTTAATAAAAAAAATTTATTATCTCCCTTTTTTTTTAACCCTGGATATTCCCCAAAAAATATAATTTTATTACATTAAAAAATGGCACGCCGTTTTTTTTTATCAAAAAAAAAATTTTTTTTAAATTTTTATTACTAACAAAAAACCCCTTTTGTTTTTTTTTTTGGGACAAAGGGTTTTTGGGTTTTGGAAAAAAAAAATAGGTTTACACTATTTACAATGAAATTTTTATAAGGTAACGGTATGAAAACCCTTTTTTTTTTAACCCCAAAAACCTTTGGGGCAAAAAAATTTAAATTTTTTTTGCCACTAAAAAGAGATTAAAAAAGGATTTGTATTTTGATAAAAACAGTGGCGTGTTTTTTAAAATAAAAAAAATTATTTTTTTGGTCAATATCAACGGTTAAAAAAAGATTAATTTTCATTAAATTATAAAAAAATTTTTTTTTAAAAATAAAAAAATTTAAAATACCATTACTTTTTTTTTTAAACCCCAAAAAATTTTCATTTCAGTTAACCCCCACCCCCCCGGCGACAGAAAAAATCAATTAAATTATGCTCTTTCATATGAGCCTAAGTTTGTTTAAAAACGGTCAAAAGAAACGGGAGAAATCTTGGTTTTTTTAAAAAAATTTTCCCCCCCCCGATAGATAGAAAAAAACGGTTTAGACAAAAAATGATTCTAAAAAAAACCCCTTTTTTTTATTTTTGGGGTTTTTGTTACGCCCTCTAGCGGACGTTTGACAAACTCGAAAATAATTTCCAACAATTTCTCTTGGCGACTTTTAAATAGTTTTTTTCTCAAATCTATACGTCCAATATCTTTCGAGATATGGCCGCTCCTACCCCAACTGATCACCCTGTACAGCGGGCCAAAATAAGGAGGGCCCCTATGGGGATCTCCGAAACGGTAAGAGGGTACTAAAATTTTTGGGGAAAAATTTCGTATTAGGGACCTCAATTTTAAATATTTAAAAAATTCCCCAAAAAAACTTCAGTTCTATTTTGCACTTTTAGAAATATGGCAGAAAAACCAAAATTTCCGATTTTCGTTTTTATTTTTTTACGAGTTTATTTTATAAATTAGAAAAGAATCTAAAAATACATACTTTTATTGGAACTTTTTGCGTTTTACCCATTGGCGAAATCAAATTTTTTTTAGACGTTTCTTTTTCGCTAAACCATCATCAATTTTATTTTTTTAAATACGGCCCTCAATTGTTTATTGCATGTATTTGAAGCAGTTTTAATCCCAATTACAATGATGTATAACACTTGATATTTCTCTGTTAAATAAACATATTTTTCATAAGAGACAATGAGTTAGACAAGGAACGCACATGATTTCTTATAGGAGCGTTCCAAATTTAAAAAAAAAATTTTAATTTTTAAAAATTTTGTAATTGGGATAAAAAGGGGGTTTAAAAAAAACTAAAAAAAAAAACCAAAAGGTCCGTATTTAAAAAAAAAAAATTTGATGAGGTTTTAAAAAAAAACGAAACGTCTTAAAAAAATTTAAACCAATACATAAACCCAAAAAGTTCCAATAAAAATGTATTTTTGGAATTTTTCAACTTTTGAAATAAACTAATAAAAAAATAAAAACGAAAAGAATTTTGGTTTTTTTGCCATACTTCCAAAAGTACAAAATATAAATTAATTTTTTTTAACGATGTATTATTAAGTTCCCCAATAAACTTTCCAAAAATTAAAAAGCTCCCCCCCTTCCTTACCGTTTCAATCTCCATACTTCCCCCTTTAAAAAAAACCTTTAAACTTGAAAATTTTTATTAAACTTTGCTATTTTATACTTTTTTTTATTTTTTTTTTTTAAAAAAAAATTATGATGTTTTAACGCTCCAAAAAAAAATAAATGCTGGTTCATGTTTTTAAAATTTTAATATTAAAGATTAAAAAAATATTGTTTGTGCACAAAGCGCATTATATAAATTCAATAAAAATAGCAAGTTTGAAGGTTTTTTTTTGGACTCTGATTCTTTTACCAATTCATTGTAAATGTAAATAAACATACTTGAACTTATTATAAGTGTAATAAAATGGGCCAAAAGGCCGAATTTTACCCACCCCCTATATATTTATTATAATTTTTTATAAAAGATTTTAATTTACTAATACTTTTTGTATTTTTAGTCTTCCTAGTAGTGTTTTTCACTCGCGTCTAGCGACCCCCGCTGACGAGCTTCTTGACAGTGTTGACACATGAAACATGCTTTATTATGCAGGGACTCGGCGCGTAATTTGAAAAGTAGGCTTTTTTTAAATAATGCATTTAATGTAAAAAAAGCAAATCAGGGGTTTTTTCTAACACGTCTTCGCAATTTTACGTCTGATATATAATTGGGGAAAATAAAAAGCCGCTTTGCTAACCAGAACTAACCATGACCGACTAGAACTTAGGGATTTTGAGTTTGTCTCTATTATCCCCACATAGAAGTTATTAACAAAATTTTTATAATTTTTGATATGGTAGAAGTTATACATTTTTTTCTAAGTGTAATTATATATTCCCCGGGTTTTTTCTAATACGTTGTTAAAATTTTGTTTATAACTTCTACATGAAATTTAGACAAATTCAAAGGCCCTAAGTTCTAGTCGGTCATAGTTAGCTCTGGTTAGCCAAGCGGCTTTTTATTTTTCCCAATTATATTTCACACGTAAAAATGCGGGGACGTATTAAAAAAACCCAAATTATTACATTAAAATGTAATTTTTTAGCCCAGTCTCTGCATAATAAAGCATATTTCATGTGTCAACACTGTCAGGAACCTTCCTTGGGGTGTCGCTAGACGCGAGTGTGTTTTTCTCTTTTAGTGATATTTCCAGAGGTAGAGAATTAAATCCCATACAGTGTTATAACAGTATAGACTCTGAGAAAGAACCTAAAAACTATACATACACAAGAAGGAACTGTATTTCTTCGGATGGTATTCAAATTAATACGAAGGTTTCATCGATTCAGTCTTGTTCCTGTGATGATCGATGTGTGTCTTCGGAATGCTCGTGTGGACGATTGTCTTTAAGATGTTGGTATGATAGCGAAGGGAAATTGCTGCCCGAGTTTAATTTTTGTGGTGGGTTGTTTTTTAAGTCAGTTGTTACTAAGTTTAACTTGCTTATTAAAATATATATTGGGTGTTCGGGAAAATGTGAAAAATCTACCGGATATGAAAAAAAAAATACGTGAAAAGAATACTACAAGTTCATATAAGTAATCTTTTTTCATATGGGCCTCCTCTTCGCAGATATTGGTTTCCAAAGAGTTCCAATGGAATGAAGTTTTTTAGACATATTTATTGAACCACCCTGTGTATTCCAATTTTACTTTAATAAAATGTAATACCTAACTTTTTAAATTACTATCAAACGAAGTGTTTTGAATACTCACAGCTGCAGGGACGGACTGACTGTGACACTTATGACCATAGGCGTGCGCACAGTGGGTGCCGTGGGTGCCGTGGCACCCCCACTAGTCTGAAAAAGATTACTGTATTTAAAATATGAAAATTATTATTTGATAAGGTTCGATTTAAAAAATACAATCCTTAGATTCAAATGCATGAAATGTATGGTATCCAGTTTTATTCACTTCATTATTATTATTATTATTATAATTATTATTATCTCGGCACCCACACCAGCTTTACCCTGCGCACGCCTATGCTTATGACTCTTTTTTTTACGCCTTGTAGAACTTTGGACAACGTTTTTTACAAACCTTTACTTATTGAATAAAAATTAGGTTTTCTTCATTTATGTCACTAATTCTAACCGTTTTCGAAAAAAAGTTACTTTATTTACACTGTTAGTCTTCTAAGTGTATTAGACTTCACGGAGCCCATGTTAAAATCTCTTATAAAGTTTTTAACTGAAAGGTTAACTTTTTAATGAAAATAGTATGTTGCTGACAGGAGAAAATTCCTCTCTTTCATATTCAACCCGACAGAACTTAGGAGACTAACAGCAACGACTATATACTACAGGATTGCTCAGTTCCATTTAACGTACGTTGGAAAATTTAGCGGTAGCGGGGAGCGGCTGTGACGTCACTAATGGTGCTGAATAGTTTTGTTTACATTCAATTGGCCATTTGATCGTGTGTGATTTGAAAGGTTTTCTGGTTTCTGTTGTAATTTTTTAAACAATTGATGTTTATTAAAGTACGTTTAGTGTAGTTTGGTCTAGAGAAACATTCGTTTCGTTTTGTTAATTGTGTATAACAATTCAATTTAGGATAAAAGAGGTAAATGGCCACGATCCTTTGAGCAAATAGGTTTCTTGTCTAATGTCTGTAAGGGCAGGTGATTTATTTTCGTTTAATGTTTTAGTTTATTAAATTTAAGTTTTATATAACCGTAAATAATAATTAAATATTTACATTTTTCTTAGTTTATTGTGATTTATTGTTTCTAAATAAATTTGTGTATAAATTTTCATGTCTATAAATTCGTTTTTAAGTATCCCAAATTATTTTCATAAAATGCTTTAGGGCAGTTAGGATAAAACTATATTGTAATATAATTTTTCCCTTTAAATTTAATTTATAAAAATATAAAAAATTATTTTTATTCTTTTTCTTGAATAAAAGACAATATCTTTTAAATGTAAGGACAAATTTCAATATTTATTTGTATTAAGATTTTTTTTTAATTCACACGAAATGTTATATAACGCATAGATGCGCTTTCTGCCAGCACCGGTGGTGATGTCACAGAGAGTTTGACCTTGGCAGACAAATTCGCAAACTGAGCCATCTTATGTAAAATCTTGGTTTAAAAGGGTGAATAAGTGACGTTTTTTCAAAAACGGTTATGATTACCAACATAAATGAAAAGTACTTAATTTTAGATCAATAATCAAAGGTTTATAAAAAAAATTGCCAAAAGTTTTTATTAATACCGGGCATAAAAAGAGTGACCCCTTTCATGAGGGTTACAGCTAGTCTGTCCCTGCAGCTGTGAGTAATTCACAACACTTCCTTTGATAGTAATTTGAAGAGTCTTACTTGGTATTAAATCTTATTAAAATAAAATTGGAATATACCTGGTGGTTTAAAAATTATATTCCAATATCTCCGAAGAGGAGGCCTATATGAACAAACTTGTAGTATTCTTTTCACCTTTACACTCTGCATACAGTGCGAGTCTCTTACTTGAAAAAATTCAATAAATCAAAAAGAAGTTTTTTTTTTAATATTTGAGCCTATCGATTAGTATTTTTAGTCGCGCTCTTTTCTATGATAGAAATATCTATACAGTTTGTCCCAAATTTGAGATACGACTTTTTCGATGATTTTTTTTAAATCTTCAAGCTAAACACATTAAAATAATGGCGCGTTTAAAATAAATATCAGGTCGTATTCTAAATTATTTGCTTACAGTTTTAATATTAAATTTGAGCGCAAAAATACGCTATGCAACGGGTAAATATTTTTGATATTATTTTTGCGCACAGACATTTTATCAAAAACGTTTCCGTGTTACACAGACTTTAAAGATTTGCACCGTATAATATTAAGGTACTAGTCCACTTTACAATTCTAAAAAAAAAACAAATTTCCATTTTTTTTCTCAGCTGTTTCAATAAATAAAAACATAAATATTTTATTTATAATACCCTATGTTTTAAAATTACATTTTTTTTTTCATTTTTTAAAAACATCCACGTAGCGTCAAAATGGGGGCGTTGAAAAAAGCTTTCCCACTGCGGACTGATAATCTTTTAATAAGCAAATCTGAAACCAAATCGTTTTTAAAAAAGGAAGGTCTCTTACAAGCCATTTTACCACATTTAATCATAAATCTCAAAAAAATGGCAAACGTTTGAAATTTTTTTGTTTAAATAAGCCGTTGTTACCATGTCCGAGTGACGAATCGCGCGCAGAAGCCAGACTACCCGCTTTTAGCGCTATTTTTAAAGCTCTGTAATTATAAATATTAAAGATACAGTTCCGGGAGGTAGCACTTTTTTAGGAAATTTCCTCCTCCTTTCAGATTTTTTTTCAAACTTTGAATATCTTTGATAGTTTTCGAGATATTAAAAAAAAAACAAACCCCTTCTTTTTTTAAAATTGTTTATAACTTTTGCAATTTTTATTGGCTCCTTTTGGGACTTTTTCTTTAACTTTCTACATAATATTCAGAATCGAATGACACCTTGACCGTAATTTTCGGGGAATATACAAAAATTTCATCCAAAAAGGTACATGTTGACCAGACTACAGTAAACAAAACGCGACAAGGTTTTTTAAATATCGGTTCAGTATTTCCGGAGATTAACTGTCCGCAGTTTAAAAAAAAGTCATTTCAAGAAAAACGTTTAAAAATGACTAGCAGCTGCGTGAGCAACTGCGTACAGTTAAGAACATGCACTTATTTTACAGTGTTAGGATTCCAATTTCTTAAAAATATTTTAGGATGTGATTTTTAAAAGTCCAAGGATGTAAAAAATGCAAAAAAATAGGTTTTTTGGAAATTCGTATTGGACTGGTACCTTAACAATTTATTTACACTTTTCACCTTTTTTAGATCCGCCTTTAATTTTCGAATGTAACGATTTGTGCTCCTGCAACGCCATTTTGTGTGTAAACAGGCTGGTACAAAAACCGCTAACCCAAAGATTTCAACTATTTAAAACCAATGTCAAAGGCTGGGGAATAAGAACATTAAATTTTATAGCTAGAGGCAATTACGTGTGTGAATATACAGGTGAAATTTTGTCAGATACAGAGGCGGATCAGAGAGAGGATGATAGTTATTTGTTTGATCTCGATAATAGAGTAAGTATCATTTATCATTAAAACAAATATTGTACAATAGTTATTTATTATACAATGGAAAAAAGTTTTAGATTTAACTCGGGGTTGTATTGCGTCTCCCGACCCGAAGCGGAGGAAGACCAGAAACTGAGAGCTGAAATATAATATTTTTTCCGTGTATAATACACTATTTTTTTGTGACGGGAAAAACGACGATTTGGTGTTGAAAAAACATATTATTCCAATATATTAAAATCAGAAAACTAATTATGTGAAATTTGAAGTTTCAAACTAGTAAGCTGTTGTACTTATAGCGACAATTAGACCTGCGTTGCTATGGAATCCTTTAAAGTAATTAAATATCTGTCAATGTAATTCTGTGATTTGATAAGTAAGGAACCTTAATGCAATGCACATTTAATAATTGTACTTTTGATATAAAGAAATTGTGTTCTAAAATATTCCAAAATTAAATATCTACCTTTACTTACATATGTGTACAGGGTTTTTCCGTATATTTTGGAGCACCACCAGAGATTTATTATTTCAGGAGTTAGAAGAAACTTTAAATTATAAAAGTTGAAGTATTTTTACTAAACCCACAGAATTTGTCATCAGATAAAAGAAAGAGCATCGAAAATGTGTTTAAAAATACCAAGTTTGGTTTTTTTAAATGGAACACCCTGTATATTATTAATTTTTTGGCTTCCTTACTTTACTCTCATTTTAAAAATATTTCTATGTTGTATGATTTTTTTTACTGTTTAATCAGTATTTCACTTTAACATATTGCATATTTAAAAAAAATCTAGATCGCCGAGAAAACAAAATTCGGCCTATTTGTTAATTGATTACTGATTTAAATATTCGTTATAATTTAATGTAATAAAAAAATGTAGGTTGCGGTAAAAATTGTGGTAAATTTTGTTTTCTCGGCAATCTAGATGTTTTAAATATCGATATTTTAAAGTGAAATACTGGTTAAACGGTAGAAAGAAATATACATTTTATCTGATGACAAATTCTGACGGTTCAGTAAAAATACTTCAATAGTAATTTAAAGTTTCTTCTTACTCTTAAAATAAAAGCTCTGGTGGTGCTCCAAAATATACGAAAAAACCCTGTATATACATAAGAGAGTAGGAAGAGATTAATTTCATAAAAAGTGACATTTTGGTACTTGTTAACAGAGATAAAATGTTAAATTTCTGACACATCTCTTTCTACAATTAAGTATTTCTATCACATATCTATGTACTCGTATATCTACATTATATCACATCTTCCTTTTTTTAATAAAAACAATTAGTTATCTGAAATTGTTAAATAAAGAGGAAACAGTAAATTAATTCATCTTTTTAAATGTTTTCTGTTTTTTAACCGACTTCAAAAAAAGGTGGTATAACCTCAACACGTATGTATGTAATATTATTGGAACTGCAATATACAGAGTGTTTTTTATTAAAAAATATTAAAAAAGTTTTTATAAATATGGGTTCAAAAACGCATAGTTTCTAAAATACAAACAGGGTGTTGAAACTTTAAGAACATCCCGAGCTTGCACCCATCTTAACTCGCCTCTTTCGAATCTCTTACGACACGGGCATTTTCCCAGAGAGTTGGAAAGCTGCACGTGTGCAACCTGTCCCCAAAAAAGGATCCAAAAGTCTCCCTTCTAACTATAGACCTATATCTCTTCTTTCAGTATCCGAAAAAACATAAGATCTTAAATGATAGACAATATGGATTCCGTCACAGTAGATCCACAGCTGATCTTCTTTCCTTTGTCTCACACAACTGGAACAAGTCGCTTGAGTTTCTTGGTGAATCCCAGATCGTTGCTCTTGACATATCCAAAGCTTTCGATTAGGTCTGGCATGATGAGCTTCTTAACAAACTTCCCTCTTACGGTCTTCCACCTAAGCTTTGCTCTTGGCTTTCCAGTTTCCTTTCTAATCGACATATATCAGTTAGTGTAGATGGTCATTCCTCCAGCTTCTACCAAATTAATGCTGGAGTGCCCCAGGGCTCAGTGCTGGCACCCACGCTGTTTCTTCTACACATTAACGATCTTCTCTCTTCCACAATCAATCCCATTCATAGTTTTGCTGACGATAGTACCCTCCACTCTAGTATTCAATTTCTTAAACCACCGTGTAATTCTGATTTTGAAAACAAGCGCAGGTCAATGCAGATATCTCTTTCACAAGACCTCAAACTTATCTTGGATTGGGGCGCCAAAAATCTTGTTCAGTTTAATGCCTCGAAAACACAGTCATGTTCGCTATCACGAAAAAAGTCTGCAAATGCTCATCCCTTACATATGAGCGGCCAAGTTCTGCAGAGTTTAATAGTTTAATCTAGTCGGCGTTACTTTTGAGAATAACCTCAACTGGCACAAACACATTTCATCCATAGCTTCGGCAGCTTCAAAGAAGATTGGATTCCTCTTCCGAGCCAGAAAATATTTCTCTTCTTCCAATCTGTACACTCTATGTATCCCAAATCAGACCCTCTTTAGAATATTGTTCTCTTGTCTGGGGAATGGCGTCCCCTACAACACTTAGCATTCTGGACTCCATTCAAAAAAGAGCCGTTCGTCTTATTAATGATCCAACGCTTACAGAAAGGCTTCCTCTTCTTGCCCATCGTCGAGCTGTAGGGGATCTGTCGCTCTTCTATAGGTATTTTCACGGCTTCTGCTCAGAGGAATTTGTCAGTATAATTCCTTCTCTGGCAGATCCCAACAGAGCAACAAGTAGTGCAACTTTTATGCATCCTTTTACAGTTCAGTTAGAGAAACCCCGAACTTCCCGCTTTCTTCGTTCCTTTATCGCTAGAGTGTCAAGACTATGGAACCTGCTGCCCGCAGAAGTTTTTTCTTCTCCTCCCAATCTCCAAAAATTTAAGTCCCGTGTGAACAAACTCCCTCTCACCA
Source organism: Listronotus oregonensis (assembly GCA_019359885.1). Taxonomy (NCBI): domain Eukaryota; kingdom Metazoa; phylum Arthropoda; class Insecta; order Coleoptera; family Curculionidae; genus Listronotus; species Listronotus oregonensis. The sequence goes on along the minus strand of JAHBCN010010942.1, from coordinate 3,740 downwards.
TACTTAAGACACCCACGATACGTTAGTAGTTAGGCATCAGCCTTCGTGGACTGTCCCAAGATAAAAAAAAACAAAAAAAACATAGATTTTTTTGTAATTATCTAAAATACCCTGTAGCCGATGTTCTTAAAATTTGTTCGTGGTATTTATGGTAATAAGGGTCTAATTTAGGCCTAATTAAATTAAAATTATTAAGTTTAGTGGCGTCTCAGGAGAAAAAAAAGAAATTTAAACTAAATTTTAAGAAATTTTGGATTAAAATTTAATTTAAATTTATTTTTGATTTTTTATCTTGACAACGGTGACCGACTTGCTTAAGTGTTCTTGATTCTTTGGGTTTTTGGAAACGTTTTTCTTCTTTTTTGTTGCAGGCGATCTGTAAGTTCATAGGAGGTTTTTAGAAAATGGGACCGAAGTGGTCCAATTTTCTAAAAAATTGTAAGGCGAGTAATCCCAAAGAAAAAATACCGAAATATGACCATAACAATTAGATGCAAGTTTAGTACATATAGAACGTTTCACGAGGGTTTGTACTTACGTCATCAATGACGTCATGACTTGGAAAAAAGGGTTGTCGTAGCTAATTCATATAAATTCAATGCTGTTCACATTTTTAATTAAAGTTAGGCAATATTGATGCAAGTACGTTTAAATGCGTTCTTTAGGGCACGTTCGGAATGGTTTTCTAATAAAAAATTTAATTCATCATGATCCGATTGCACCAATAAAATTTTTAATTTTCTTAAGGTAAAGCTAAGCGTAAATCAAAAATTCGATTGGACCAGCGTTATCGGCGGATTCAAGATTCGCTTTATCTCAGCCTAAAAATATCTAGACTTAACGTTATTCTTGTCTCAATTTTGTTTTTTTTGTGTTTCTCATGATGAAAGACCATCGAAACCCCGATTTTTTAGAAAATTGGTGTTTTAATCGGCATAATGGAACAAGTAATTATCAGAATACAACATTTTTAGAAAGATTTCATTTTTTAAAGCCAACAGTGTTAATTAAGCCTTATAGAAACCAGAAAGAAATACCTGCGATATAACGATTTGCAGTTATTTTAAACTCTTTCCGATTTTCGGGCTAAAAAAGACGGTCTATAAATTGGTTTATTTTTTATAATATTCTTGTACCGTGCTATCTTATACCTTGCTAGCAACAAACGTTTTCAAAGAAATATAGTCATAATTTACATTTTAATATGTACACCAATAACAAACCACAAGAATAAACAAATCTACTTACCTCTAAAACTGCAGTAAGTAGTAACAGGTTAATTCCTGCATCTCTCTCCTGTGTGAAATAGTCAATAAGGTTTAAAATCATATTTTGTTCACCTTCTGAATACGGCATTTTACACAATAAAAATACGAAAATGAAAATAAAATCTGACGTTACTTTTGACAAAACAATTTTTTTGACAAGTTTGAAAAATGACATAATTTCATAACCCATATTTTAGGATATTATTATTGTAGCTTTAAAAAATCAGCTGCTGAACGGCAGCCATTTTGATTTTAAGAAACGACCAACCTTTTTGACGTCATTAATTTGTTTCAGTCTGTTTTTAACCTTTTTAATTTGTTAAAAAAGGTAAGGAAATTGATGACGAAAGTACAAACCCTCGTGAAACGAAGTTTTTTATAAATGTTTTTTAAAAATTCAGTCTAACATTCATTCCTAAAAATTTAATACCTGTAGAGGATCCTAAAATTTTATCCTTAAAAAATATGTGATTGAGTACTCATTTAAATGTTAAGATATTAGTTTAAGTTATATTGAAAGAAAGCAAGTTGGAGTTACACCATGATTTCATTTTTAAAATATGATTTTGAATTACATCGTATAAAGAATTTGTATTTTGGTAATTTTATAAAATAGTTGATATAAAATAAAAATTTGCAAACATTACAAATTTTCTTTTTATATCATGTAAAGTAAAGTAAAGTAAAATTATTTATACATAATAAAATAATAAAGGTCCAAGAACAGAACCCTGAGGAACACCGCAATTTATATTTCTACTTTCTGACATAACATTATCAAAACGTACAATTAATGATCTTTTTAATTTATTTTAGGATACTGATTCTTTCTGTATAGATGCCAAATACTATGGTAATTTTTCCAGATTTATAAACCATTCGTGCGATCCGAACTTGCATCCAGTAAAAGTGTTTATAGAACATCAAGACTTGCGATTTCCCAGGATAGTTTTTTTTGCTAAACGAGATATAGCCCCTGATGAAGAACTAAGGTAATAGAGAGATATGTGTGGTGCTGTAACGTCATGCACTATTACGGAAGCGCTATTTTGACAGTTATGTTATGCGCGATACGATTTTTAATGTCGCTGGTGGTAATAAGGTTACCGCATGGAGAAATTTATGAGGTACTAACTCCGCGTGTTGTTTTGGATTTCTCTCCATCAATTTTTGTTATGTTAATATTAGTTCTGTAAGGTTGGGATGTCTACTATAAATAATCAAGAAGCAAAGAAAAACTGTTTTTAATATAACGGAAAAATTTTAACATCCGAACTCTAAAGGATCATCTTCCAGAAGATTAATTAAAATTGCTGCTAGTATCCAAACTCTAATAAAACAAAAACATAAAATATCCATGACAAATAACCAACAACCAACCAGTAAAAAATGTTTAACAAAAACCCAAACCCAACCTACGTATGACTACTATAAAAATCTTTCCTCGGAAAGTGGAACTTTAATAGTAAACTTTTTAAGCTCTCCTCTTACTCCAAATCCATTCCACGAACGGCTTTAGGGACATATGGAGTGAAAAGAGTGAATGGAGTGCGTATACCGAACTCAGCCCTTGTATTTTTTCCGCCATATTAAAAATGCATATTTTGGCAGATATGGCGGCAATTTTCCGTTGAGATTTTTTAATTGTTACTATTTTAAGTTTTAAAAGAAATAATTAAGAATTTGGTAAAAAAAATGACGCGTCAATACATCTTAACAATGACATATCTTTGCTCCAGAATAATAGTAAGACAACTAAAAAGGTCAGTTTTAAAATATTGTACATTTTAATATTATTATTAGCGTATTTGGAAAACCTTTAAAATTATAGAAATAAAATTTATTGCATTTTATAAGTTTTTACGGATATTAACAATGTAAATAAATAAAAAAGAACGCAAATAATCAGTACCTTCTATATAAAAAAAAAACAAAATCAAAATTTTAAGTTATCTTACCATAGGCGTGTTGTTAAATTCATCAGATGGTTTAGCGCTGAAATCTATCGTGACGTCACACTAGATTACCGCTAGTTTTATCCTTGTCCATATACTACTAAAACAACGATCATCTTTCTTTAGCGCTTTTCCATCAATTAAATTAAAAACGGCTTGATGAAACAGCGATTAGTGCGCACGATTTATCGATGAATTTAACAACACGCCTCATTATTCTGGAGCGGCGATATGTAAAACATAACAACTGTCAAAATAATATCTGACATTGTTACGTCGTAATTGACATTTCTTAAAAATGGCTTTGGTGTGTGGGACTATATATATATATTATATATATATATTTTTTTTTAGTTTTGATTATGGTGATAAATTTTGGCTGGTTAAATACAAGTCATTCACATGTGGGTGTGGAGCAGATGTGTGTAAATATTCCGAAGAAACGATTAAAAATACCTTGGAAAAGTACCAAATGGTAACCTAAATTGGAAAATACCAACATGTAAAAAGTATAATA
>JAHBCN010010941.1:0-30413 GCA_019359885.1 Listronotus oregonensis | reverse complement strand
TTGCCCCCATTCATATCCATCTTACTTGTCCAACAGAAAAAAATTACATGCACCGCGCCGATTGTAGAAAACGATAGTTGCTTAGTCCACCGCAGTGCGGGAGGGGGGAATGGACACCGCGACACCGAAGCGCCGAAACTTTTTTTGCCTATCAGCGCTTCGCGACGGGCTTTTGAAGAAAATTAAGGATCAAATTAATTCATCTCATTCAACGCGTATCTCTCTTTGTGAGACACGATGGACCGAGGAACACGTGGCTGTCGAAAGATTTGCAGAAATGGTTCCCGTTACACGCGAAACACTTGGGGCACTTCAAGAAGCTGCTAGAAGCGACGTCGCTACTCAAGTATACCATCTTTAAACCGCTATGAATAACAGCCGGTTTATTGTTTCTTTAGTTATACTGAGAAAAGTTTTTTCATATACAGTAAACCTTTACAAAGCAATGCAGAACGTTAAAGTCGATTTGACCAACATTTGCGAATATACAAAAACTGTAAAAACGACTTTACTAAGTGTTCGGAACAAAAGTCAGTTCGCAATTCTTTTTAAACAAGCACAGCAGATGAGTTCAAGCGATATAGTTGTGCCAAGAATAACTGGAAGGCAAACCCTGCGCAATAATATTGCAGCAGAAACTGCCGAAATATACTACCGACGAAATGTGTTTTACCCTTTCATTGATCATGCTATTACAGAACTCGACGGGGGTTTTAAATCACATGAATCGACGATTGAAGAAACTCAAATGCTGCTACCTGAAAAAACCAGTAATGACTCCAGGATAAAAAAATTTTAAAAAGATTGCACAAACATTTCTGGGTGGGAAAAATAAAGGCACAATATTTCTCAATCAATATGAGATATGGCACAATCACTGGAAATCTGTAGCACAAAAACCTGCAACTGTGATCGACGCTATGAAACTGCGATGATCAGTATTTCCTTTAATAAATAACTTTCATTAGAAAAAAAATCGATGAACTACTGGTCTGGTTTTGAGCGTACACCGAGATCGGCGGTGGATTGATTCCACAGAATTTTAATTAGTTAGCAAAAATAAAAGACTAAATTTATTACTTTAAAGTTTCAACTTTGTTACTTTTAAAATTGCAATACATACATTACAATTTTTAAAGACACCTCTTGAAACCGTATATATTATAGATTACTTGTGACGATCTTGCGTGTTATAGTCGCAGCCAATGTTTAATTTGTAAATGCTAAATTTAATTGGTGTAAGAGCTCTGTCTTTTTATTTTGGGGACCCCCTGTCAAAGCTATAACTGGCTACCACGGACGTAGGCAAGCGTTGTGTAAGTTACCTTTCCGCGTCGCGTGGTAGGAGACAACTTCTCCTTAATCTGGGGGAGATTTCGGCATCGCTCAGCTCCTTTCGTATCCCGATCACATTGTGTGCGTCGCTAGCGTGTTGCATGAAGGAGTACTTTTTTCCTACAATCTAACTGCAATGCTGCAGAGGCCTATTCTGTTCTATCAAACCTCCAGTCAGTTATAAATAAGCTACCTCCTCGTATGGAGGGTTTGCAGGATAATAGGCGAATAATGAATGTTCAGCAAAGGCGAATATACATGTATCTGGACCACCTTTAGGCTTTAAGCCCTCGTAATCTGTCCTTAAAAAAAAAAAATCCAAACATTAGTGTCCACCCAGAATCGTGTTTAAAAAATAGAAACCTATTTAGCTCTGGTTAGAAAACAATTTTATACCAATTAATATGAACTTTAGTGATACATTTACGTATAACAAAACTCATCCTAATATCTTAATATATCAATAGATAAATATAAAATAATCTATTAAAGACGGTGAAATTTAAACAGCCCGTATATGAAAATGGAACATTTTCGTATCCATGTTTATATGAACGTTTTTTCACATTTTTTGATGTAGAATCTACCCTTAAATTATTCTCACTATATTCTGTATTACCCTGTATGTGAGAATAACAAAAGATTGGGAAAATATTTTTCATGGATTTAGCTTACATGTGATGCTTCGGAATAAAGATTTTAAGATTTAAACGAAATAAGTCTGTAACCTTGCAAGCCTTTGACATTTAGAAAAAAATTGTCTTAAGTAATCTAGCAAAAACAATTTTTAGAATTCCTTTTTTGAGGGCCCTAGACTTCTTAATAAGCATCTTAAGCGAACCTACTATTACGTGCAAAATATACCTTGGAAATATTGGACGTCCTGTTCGGGACACACGTATTTATAAGTTTTGACTTCTTTCCCCTCACACACGTAAAATTAATTAATGTAAATAAACTAAACAAAGGTTTTTATACAGAAAAAATGGAATAATTTTTCTTAAAACTTCCTTGTTCGATGTCAAAGTATTATCTCAACCTATCATTTTACAATCTTTTCATTTTTATTTCCCATTCGGAGCAAAGTAATTCAGAAAATTAAATCTGAAATTAAGTCTATGTAAACAAGCTTAAAATGTACAACACGCATATAAAAGTATAATTATTTAACTTGCACTTTTCTGTAGCAATGTTTCCATGTTTTCAAGTTACTGCATTAAAAAACAGAGAAGTACTTTATATTTTTTATTTGGCACCAAAGAAATAATTAAATGAATAAGCACCAAACCTAAACAGGATTACAAAACTGATATAAAAAAATTACAAGTCAATTAAAAAAAATTTTTTAAAATTTTAAGTCCATAAAAAATTTTTTAATAAACAATTAATTTAAAATAAAAAATTTTTTTACGATGGAATATTTTCCTAAAGTAAAATAAATTGTAGTGTGTGTTTAACAGATGTTTATGTTATATTAATAAATAACACAGCACCACAAAAAAAGTTAAAGGTCCGAAAGACTTGACCATGATATCTTTATGTTTTTGGAGTCGCTAAATCCGAATCCGGGGTCAATTTGACCCCATCAGATCAGGATCAAGGGCATCTTAAGGTTAAATTGCAACCAAATTTGATGGGGTCAAACTGACCACGGATTCGTATTCAGCGTCCTCAGAAACATAGATATACACTTTTGAAATTTGGTTTCGATTAACTTTGCAGAATTGACCTTAAAATGCCCTTGACCCTGACCTGATGGGGTCAAATTGACGGATTCAGAGACCTCAAAAACATAAAGATATCATGGTCAAGTGTTTTGGACCTTCGTGTTTTTCTTGCAGGGCTGTGTATTTTGACCTTGAAATATTTCTTTACTATGACCCGATGGGGTCAAACTGACACAAATTCGTATTTAGCGACCTTAAAAACATAAGTTAACAATGTACAAATTTGGTTGTGATTAATTTTGCAGACTTAACCGCTCTGAACCCCAACCTGATGGGGTCAAACTAACCCCGGATTCGGATTTAGCTACCCCAAAAACATAAAGATTCCATGACCATTACATTTAACAATTTGTTGCAAACATTAAGGTCAATAAGTGGTAATTTAAATAAAAACTAAAATGTTTGACGTCAAAAGTTATTATTATTTTTATTCTTTTAAAAACCAATGTAATTTTTTTTTATTTAGTTATTGATCCGAAATGTGATGTTATGCCGTCATTTTAAAAGGGTATCTTGTAACATATGATCAAAAATGAAATTGTAAGCACTATATGATTGCCTATGACATATTCAAAAAAATGTAAAATGCATATTTTGTTAATTTTTCCAAAAAAATCCTGAGGAATATTTCATTCAAACAATGATTTGAATTTAAACGAGAAAGATATTTGCAACCGAATACACCTTATTTATGGGTTTGCTTTTAAAACCATTTTGTTTTCCTTTCATACGTTTTAATAAAAATAATTTTGTAGTCATTTCTAGTAACAACAGGATTTATTTAACATACATTAGAAAGTTGCGGTTAAAATTAGAAAAAAGAAAAAGGTAAGAGTAAATACCCAAAAAGCCAAAGGATATGGAGTCAGTATTTTGTCAAAGTCTAAATAAATTTAAATAGTTCTCTTGCTACCAAAGATGAATACGAAATTATCAATATTTTTAATAAACGATCATTAAGTCAATCATTTTTTATTAAAGGAGTTGGAATGCTCAAAAGTCATACATTTTCATCACCCTCGTATTTATGAATTTTCGGGGGTAATACTACGAGTGCTTGTTATTTATAATTTGTATAACAAGCTTGAATGAAAATTATTTGGCTAATTTTTATTCACGAGCGGTATTTAGGGAGAATATTTCTAGAATGGAGAAATATGGGAGTATTACACTATTAAAATGGTTTTTTTGTCATACAATTTTCAATTTCATGCAACATAATTAAAACTATAACTGAAATCGTTTTTTTAATTACTTTATCTATTTTTTTATCGTGTACATGACCAAATCGACTTATTTTGACTGATGTTGACGTTTCTAATTGACAATACAAACAAACAGGTTCGATTGTTCTGCGTTTGTAAGTAAGTGGAAAGAAACACCTCGTTGTCTAGGCAACGTGAAATTTCCTCTGAAATTTTTTGATTTTTAACGTGTCTTATGGGAAAATTTATACATGAGTAAAATATTCTAGTTATTAACATATTTTTTTAAATAATATTATTTCTATTTAAAAGAGAAAATGCCTATATTTTTTCTCAAAAGAATCAAATCTGAATTATGGGTATTTAGTTCCGCTCCTGCCTCTCCGTTTATAAAAAGATATAAATGACTTATTTCGGTCCTGCATTTGGTGCACATATACATAAAAGTGCAATTATTATTCACCATAGCGTGAGTCTGGCACTTTTTATTGTCAAAGCACTGACCTTATAACAGTTTTTACTTTAATTACACAATTTTTTACTCCGATGTAATTTTTTAATTATTTCCAATTTCATTTTTCTTAATATATACCAAGGTATGTTCAAAAGTATTTAGATTTTTTTAGGGTCTCATAGACATTTTTGTCTATTGTCTGTTCTTATTATGGGTTTGGCTGCCAATCTTTTTTAATTACAGCGCCGTTCACCCAGCTCTTCCTTCCAGTCATATACTGTGATGTTGCAACATAAGCTTTCCCGGGCTTTGTCGATGGAAAATCTGGATGTCGAGCTTTGTAGGCCCCAGAAATTCCGACTACTTTACAATTTAATCGATGAAAGGCACAGTTAACGGTGAGCTTGCTCTCAGTCTGACGTCTCAAACCACACGCGCAACCTTTCCTTCGCCATAGGAAGATAACCTCGTGCACCACGTAAAATATAAAGTCATCAGAAACTAGGCCTTAAACCACTTACAGCGCTTAGCCCCAGAAGAAAGACCCCTATATTAATTGGCGGCGGGTTCCCCTTCGATTTTCACGAGCAAAAACACGGATTTCCGTGCCACTGTGGTCGATTTCCACGAAAAAGCCGAGGCTTCCAAACGCGTGTCCTCACACATGTTTCTTAAAAACGCCGTATCATTGACATCTAAAATTGCGTTCCACGCCCCGCAGAGCCATCTGACATTGAAAAGTTCAATAATAAAAAATAAAAAAAATAATTGATGCTTGAGCAACATGCGACCTCTATTGACGGTCAAAGACTTTTAAATTTTTTGTTCATTAAACTATTGGTATATTAAAATTATAATTTGTCTTTAAAAACGGCGAATAATAATAAAAACCTAATGTTTAATATAAATTTTAAAAATTTTAATAAGTGAATTTACGGTTTTTTTTTATGAAAAATTGTATTTACCAGAATATAATCGTTCTGAGTGTTGGGCCCCATACGATCCCTAATTTCCTTTTAAGTTTTTTGTAAGAATTATTGTTTAAACATTGCTAAGATAGTTAATAATTATGTTTTAGAAAAAGATTTTTTCTTGACCACAGGTTAACTTTTGCAAGATAAAAAGAAAATAATTTACGTTTGTTTCGATAAAATTTTAAATACCAAAAACTTAATTTGGTAATTTAAAAATATTTTTTTATAGCTTGACTCACTGTGCAATGAACGTCTACGTATTCATTATGTTATAAGTTATTACTTTTGTTCTATTGTTTATGAAAACAAGTAAACAGTTAAGTATTAAAAATATTTTAATAGTCTAAATTTTGTATTGTTAAAGCGACCAAAATATAATAATCAGGCAATATAAGTTTGACTCGTTATGCTTCTTTGCAAAAACTGCATTTGGCAACATAAGTGTACATCCGCCTCTTTAATTTAGTCTGTCTTCGTTATGTGGGAGGACATTGTTGTCAGTGTCAAATCAGTGTTAGCAAATACCCATCCAAAACAGTTGTATTGGGCAATTTATATTGTCAAATAGTTCTAGTGAAAGGTAAAAACGTCTATATTTTTAAGGAAAAAAAATTACTTTGTATGACAACAAAAATGTAATAGAGTTAGATAGCCAAAGAGTCAGTGGCCGGGTACCTGTATGTATTTGACTTTTCCCTGGATTTTACACAGTGAGTCCTCTATATCTACCATACATGGAAGGGAAACTCACTAAGTCCATCGTGGCTGTCGCGTCTGGTAATCAGGTGGACAGGTATCGAAATTTACTGATTTTAAATGTATTTGACCACGTCTGTCATTTGGAAATTTTAAAATATATTACTGATATTATAGAAAATTAACAATGGCAGACCATTATTTCGCGACTATCTTCGTGGTCAGACAATTTTAAAGGTACCAAAATATACGAAATTTTAAAAGTAACTGACCAGGTTTGCCATTAATGCAGTTTGTCTACGTAAGTGGGCGACATATGAGAAACTTTTTTATTATCAGGTTTACGAAAAAAAGTTATTTTTTATAAAAAGTTACGTAAAGTACCTATACTATTGACAATATCGAAAATTATAAAAAAAAAGATGTTAAAAAATAACTTTTAAATATTAAACATTGTTTATTTACATTAAAAAACATTATTTTAACATTTTCTTTGCGATAATGTTAAAAATGTAGGTTTGCACTTTTTTGCATATAACATTTAATAACTTTAAATATAATAAAAGAATTCTAAATAATTCAAAGAAATGTTTCTTAAAGTAAATAAACAATATTAAATATTTGAAAGTCATTTCTAAAACTGAAAATTTTCGATATTGTCAAAAGTAAAGGTACTTTACCCTGAAGGAAAAAAAACATTTTTTGACAAACCTCGAATACGGCTGGTAAATCTTGACATCTAATCGCTGCATTTAAGGTTTTGGAACATGCAGAACTTTATATAAAGAGTTTTTTTCCTAAACCTAATAATAAGAAATTTTCTCATATGCCACCAACTTAATTAAGTACACACATTTTTTGACAAATCTCATATACGACTGATAAATTTTGACATTTGATAGTTGCACTTAAGATTTTGGACCACGCAGAACTTTTTATAAAGAATACCTTTTTTCGTAAACTTAATAATAAAAAAGTTTTTCGTATGTCGCCAACTTACGTAGACAAACTGCAGTAATGGCAAAGCTGGCCAATTACTTTTAGAATTTCATATTTTTGGGTACCTGCAAAATTATCTGCCACGATGTTGGACGCGTGATAATGTTCTGCCATTGTTATTTTTCTATAATAATAGTAACATATTTTTAAATTTCCAAATGGCAAACGTGGTCAAATACATTCAAAATCAGTCAAGTTTCGATACCTGTCCAACTTGATTACCAGAAGCGACAGCCACGCTGGGCTTAGTGAGTTTCCATTCCATGTATGGTAGGTATAGAGGACTCACTGTGTGAAAATCCAGGTCTGGCCAAATACATACAGGTAGCCGGCCACTGTCTCTTAGGCTAAGAGTACACGTATTTCCAAAAAAACTTTTTCTTTAACACTGGTAAATTGCAACTTGCACTTTTTTTCCATGCAATGGTAGTCTCGCATGAGAACACCAAGACGAGACCAGTAATTAGATGAAGATCCTTTTTTAAAACTTTATTTAATTTTGATTAATACCTTTAAAAAGGCCTGAGGGGAAATTGGAATCACTGAATTAGAAAATTTGTAAAATATAAAATACTTACAGCCATCAATTTTGTAATTAGTTGTGTCGACCAGATTCTCTGATTTATTAAAGCGGTTACAGACGTTTTAATTTCTTTACTTACAGTTTAAATATAATTAAACACCTGAGAGGGTCAATTAAGAGGGTTAAAATTACAGTCTTAAAATTAACAATCTTAATACAATTTCATTTCGTTTAATGTTTTGAGGAAAAGCAATTTTTGTACCGAAATAGAAAGTGCGTTTTTTGCAAGTAAATTATGACCGATAAAGAAGTTTTTACAATAACATCGAATATTGCGGCAATCTTTTATGAAATGTAAAAAAAATGAGGACCGTTTAAAACAGGGAATAATTCGACAGGTAAACTAACCAAATTAAAAATTTGAAGTATTGGAGAATTCGCCAATTCCCAATATTTTAAATTTCTTGAAATTATTTAAATTTACATTTGAAAAAAAAAGGTTTTAAGCTAAAATTAGTATATTTTGATGTCAACTAGTCTAAAAAAAAGTATAAAATAGTAAATTTATTTTACCATTTTTATACTCAGTTTGACCAATTTAAAAGGTTAATTAAAAAAAATTGGGCCAAAGTGAAAAATGATTTTCCGCAATTTCGTAAAAAAGCTCTTTCTCTCAAAATAACTAACAATACTGGAGATACCAAAAATATGCTTCAGTACCGAATGTAGCTTTTGGGATACAAAGATTTATCTTTTGCTAGATTTTCTGTTTAATAGATATTGTGCGAGATATGGGTTTAAAGCCTTTATTTACGAAGCAAGCAACACCTTAAACTCATCCATTTTAAATAAGAATTTAAAAGGATTTATTTCATATAGCTGTAGCATTTAAAACCCTACAAAATCATTTTGAAAACTTATACCATTAAAATTAAGAAGCTATGTTTAAACCATTTTTTTTTCGAAAAATTCGAATAACCCTTCGAAGCATAGAAATCTATATAACCTTTTACCTTAAACTTTATTCTTTTACAGGTATAATTTTTGTATGTTAATTCTACTTTTTTCCTATTCGTATTTATTATATTATTTATTTATAACAGTTGCAATGTTGTAGGCGTGGTTTTTATTTATTAAAATTTGCAAAATAATTGAAATTAGTAATATTTAGGCAGAATATTTTTAAATATAAAAAATCTAGTCCAGCTTATTAATTTTTTGGAGAATATTTTTTTTTAATTAATAGGGATTGATTTATAGAGTCGAAAAGTTGCAAAATGAAAAAAGTACATATTTAAGCAACATATTCAAAAGTACAACATTATGATGAGTGAATCTTTTTTTAGGCAAATATTTTTTTTACTTTAAGCTCTAACTAAGGGTTAAAATATTTTGAAATTGTATTCGAAAGCATAAAAAAATTATTATTCAACTAATCCAAAACCAAATTTCACCCATTTTAAGGTTTAAAATGTATAAGTTTTAACAATTAGGGGTAGTTTTCACCCTTAAAAAAACAAACAGCTCACATTACCATAATATAGAATTTAAAGAAGGAAGTAAGATGAGCCTAATTTTAAATTTTTATGAAAATCGATTACATTTATCGATCGATTTCCGGGACAATATGTATTTTCAAATTATTTAAATTTGTTAAAGAATTTTTTTTTTCCGTAAATCTTATGAGGAATGTTATTTAAGGATTAAGGTATTGTAGTTAAATATTTCTGACACCGTAAACTATTAAAATATATTTTTTTACAATATAAGCGTCATTAAATAATTTAAAGATGATTTTTTTTAATTTCGTTATTAAGGGTAATTTTAAAGGGTTGAAACATTACAAATATATTGTAAGTTATATCTCACAACATAAAAATATATTCATTTTATATATTTAGCTATGATTTTAATTTACATAATGTCTATTTCTATGGTTTTTTAATTTTTTAGGATAAGGGATGGTTTTTACCCCCTTAAAATAAAAATCACACTTTAAGCATAATAAACTTTGATCTAGAAAGTAAAAGCAACTTAATTTCAAATTTTTATAAAAATTAAAAGTGTACAAAAAAATCCGGAGGTCAAAAACCTTTTTCTCCCCATACACTGTACTACAACTGCTAGTTTTTTTTTCAATTTTTAAATTAATATTCAACTCTCGTAGCTAATAGAGCTGATGCATGACTTAACAATAATAAATACTATAAACGCAAAATTCAATATATTGTCGATTATAACTGCAGCATTTTTACTAACAGTTCAACATCAGAAACGATGCAAACATTAATAATAACTTTACAATAAAGCGAATTTTATTAAATTCGTTAAAATAACACATGTGGCTAACACACCAATGATAAAATTTAAATTTAATACAAGCCACTGAACACCGTTCGAAGGTTAAACAAAAATATCGGACAGCGCCATTATTTTTGTCACTTTATTAATTTAATTTTGAACAAAAAACACTGCATCGACACAATGTCTTTCTGATTGGTTGAATCGCAATGCAATTTGTAGATTCGCTTTTGTTTTAAGGACAATAGGCCACTATCGCAAATAAAACAGGCAAATTCGGATGATGGCCCATTGACAACTGATAGTGTGGGCAGTTGTTTTTCTCTTAATTTATCGAAAATTGCAAAAAGTTCAGGTTGGTTAGGCATGTTTGAAATTTTGTTAAAAAGCTTCTCTATTGCTACAACAGAGTTAGGCTTTGTGATAATTTTACTAATTTGTGTTAATTTTCAAATTTATTTAATAAAAACGTTCAAAAAAGTTTTTAATATTGCCACAAACTTATGTAATTTTGTTTAGTTTATAGAACTATAGGATATGCAAATGACCTAATAAATAGTTATATTTATTTACAACCAAAAAAGAAATGTGCGACAATGCCTATGGACTGTGTTTTATGCTTTTATAAAAAATATGTAGATTCCTTTATACAGCAGGTATGTAGATTTTCATTTTTTTTTTCATTTATTATAGTCTTGTTGACTTTTGTAATTTCTTTGGAAACGTGTTTTAAATATAAGTTTTAATATTGAATAAGAATCCGGTAAATCTAAAACATAGACACAGGCAGGGCCGAATTTAACTTTTTGCCGCCCATTGGCTAATATATTTTTGCTGCCCTAATATGTCCATATTTTTTGGATATCATTTAGCATTTAGCATTAAAAGAATGTAAACTTCACTAGTAATTCTTATAAAAATTTAATAAACAAATTTAACAAAAGTAAATCATACAGAAAATTAAATAACAATTCTTTAAAACAAACAAATCCCATAATATAAAAACAAAATATAAACTAAAATGGTTTAACAAATAAATCTTTTTTGAACTATGTATTTTTTAATGATAAGCAAAACCCTATATTGACATTTTTTTTCAAACCTTTTTTTCTGCAAAATCATTAAATATATCATTAAAATTTATGTTTACATTTTTTTAAAAAATTAATCGTAAATTTGCCGCCTCCAATATTTGCCACCCTAGGCTTCAGCCTACTTAGCCTTTGCGTAAATTCACCCCTGGACACAGGGGCGGATTTACACAATTGCCGCCAGTAAGCTATTTAAATTTTTCCGCCTCTACCTACCTGTATGTACAATTTGATGCCCTAGTTCACAATTATAATAATTACAATTTTTGGGAAATTGTAATTTTATAATTTGTCCTTATTACATCCCCTTTTGCCTAATTAGTATGATTTTAAACTAGGGGATCGATGTTTCTTCTTCTTTCTTCTTCTTTTGGGAGCCGTTGGATTAACTACCGGAGGCAGCTTGATCATAGGTTTGTCCTAATCTCCCATTGTCTTTGTATATCACACCATTAGTCTTGTTCCTCCTACAAGTCTGTATATCCCTGAGACTGGTTGGTTGATACATTCTTGTGGCTCATTTCGGTTGCTCAAATAATGCCTGTCTTTTGTGATTCAAGGCTTTACATTCACACAGGATATCGATGTGTTAGTTCCTAGATTATTTTACAACCCAACGACTTAGTTAAGATTGCAGAAGACATATTTTTGTTTATATTTGAGCTAATAAAAGCTCAATACTAATATGTTTTTATTTCTTTTCATGTTTTTTTGTAACTATTATTGCGAGAGGAGACTAGCTCTCCATAATAATCCATAAAAAAGTATAATTTTTAAAAAAAATAATATATAAATATTTTTATTCTGGAGAAAAGCCAAATAATTTTTCTTTTATATACTAATAAGGCGGGGTAAAGCATGCCTTAAGGGGACATTCTAGTCTAGAAAGTTGAAAACAACTTTTTTTTTCAAATTTCGATAGTTTAGATATTCAAAAATACCTTTTTAAAAGAATTTTTCGAAATTCGAATTATTTTAAAAGTAATAGCTAAAGTTGTTGTTTGGCGCAATAAAGCCAGAATCGAAAGTTCTGAATTTCGAGCTTCAGGTACTCTTTTGTAGTACTTGAAGCTCGAAATTCGTCTTTCAGAGAAAAATTCGTTAAATATTAAATTTAAGGTAGAAGAAGTTATAGGGGAAAGGGGAACGTTTTTTAAAGAAAAGTTATATGTACTGTTCCATCTGTTAGACTACCTGAAAGTTTAACTTAAACTTTAAACGCGTTTTTCTTGAAACCATTTTTTTTGAAACGTTTGTCACAAAATCACAAGTCTAATTGACCGATTTTCTTAAAAGTTATTATGAATTTTCTTTATATATCCCTCTATGGCAGAAACCAAAAAAATATCTAAATTTTTAATTTTTACTATTTTTTAAAATTTAAAAATGTTTAAAAAACTGAAAAAAAGCTACCTTTTTTGAGAAATCGTCATTTTGCGAGATTTTTTTTGTTAATTTTTCCTGGTTCCTGCCTTACTAACATTTGTACTAATAAAGAATCTACCATTTTTTTATTTCTCTTATCTAACTTTGTAAAATATATTTTTTTTGTAAATTCTTAAAATATAAATAAATAAATGATTAAAAAATGACTAGTCAAAACATTGATTGTTTTTTTATCGACCGTCAAAAAACGCCCAAAATTCGGACTTCTAAGCCAAAATACCTCCTTAATACTATTAATACAATAATGTACATTCGGTAGACGTAATTAGATAATTTCTATAAAGTTTTAGTACAGTTTAAAAACAAAAAAATGCATTATCTGTTAACAATCTGGTTGATTGTTTGTGTGGACTTAATAACACTAAGGTATACAGGGTGATTTGGGAGGAAATGTCAATACGTACAGGTACGTATTCGGGAAAAAAAAAAACCAAAAAGCCCATACAAATATGGGTCCGCAAGGCCTTCGTTTCCAAAATACAGGGTGTTCACCACAGAGCTGACATGTGCTTAGAAGTAAAAGGTGGAATTTTTGAAAAATTTTAAAACATGTTTTGTTGAACATAATTTAAGAACAATAATTTTATTGAAAATTAAAATACATATTGTTTAATTATACATTTTGTTTTATTTTTTTTAAAATTTTTTAAATAAAATTTAAATGGTTGTTTTTTTAAAACCTTTTAAAAAACAGGTATACTTTTTTGACATAAAAATGACAAAACAATTATTTAATTTACTTAAAAATGTAATACAGGGCCGTACCAAAAAGTTGTGATTGTTCAAAATAGTAAAAAAAAGTGTAGGTGGCTCCCCCTACAAGTAAAAGCCATACTAAGATTAGGTTCAAATACGCCATACCAAAAAACCCCCGGATACAAATTTTTACTTCAATATTTACCTTATTATATATTTTATTTAAAAAATAGAAAAATTAAATAAAAACTTCAACACCCTGTACTTCGGAAACAAAGGCCTTGCGGACCCATATTTGTAATGACTTTTATTCTTATTTTTGGACCCTGGCTACGTACCTAAAGTATTGACATTTTCATGAATACGTACCTAAAGTATTGACATTTTCTCATGAATACCCCGTATATTATAAATCTAAATTATAATTTCTATAAGACATAAAAAGAATTAGCTCTAAATTTGCCGCCCCTAAAATCCGCCGCTCTAGGCAGCCTACTCAACCTACAACCTACTGCTAAATCCGCACTGCTGTAATATGTTAACTTTAAATAGTATGGTATACGTTTTCAATATGTGAACGTATGATAGACATAAAGTTTTTTTCGAAGCATGCCACCCATTTTCTGTCGAATCCATGGACGGGGTAAGAGAATTGGTTCTTCCGTTTTGCGTTACCAGAAACACCATTGTATAATAAACCAGATGTACCAAATTTTATGTGAGTTTGCTGACTTAAAAATTGGCCGAATTAAACCAAATTAGTTATATTACGATGCCACTTTTAGAGAAAGTTTTTGATTTTGCGCAAAGCCACTCATGTAAAAACGCGGCAACATCATAGCAGTTTTGCAATTTTAAGCTCCTCAATGCGCATTTTAGCGATCTAAATATCAATGGTGATAAATCCGGACTATAAAGTGAATGCGCTCTCATTTACTTGTAGGCTGTCTACCTTTGCCTTTTTGGGTTTTGAGAAAGTGGTGCCACTCTAGACTTGAACTTTTTTGTATAGGCCTTTTAAGGATGGGCTCAGCGCAGCGCGTGCGCCATGTTAAAAAGGCGGCAATATGAAAGTTTCGGGCACTTTTTATAAATATAGCAAGGCAACAAGCATTATCACCTTCAATATCAATGCAATTAAATGAAAATTAATTTATGGTGCTTCATTAATGCTTCCTACCTTAGAAACCCAGAATTGTGTTCAATTACGACGATGGTTGAATTATTATGATCGTTCTCAAGAAGGAAATAAAGCCAAACTAGTTGGGAGGTTAGGATAAAAATTTAAAGTCAAGTAAAACTGTATTCTACTTGTCATAAAAATGAGTAAAAGTAATTACAAAAAAGAAAAAATCTTATTTCGATGTGTTTTAGGGTATTAAATTAATTTAATATATTACCTAATCACTAGTTTTCTTTATTACACGACTGATGGGATCTGGATATTCGATTGTTGGACCACATTCTACTTCAAAATGAAGTAAACAATATGTGTGTCTTTATTATCATTATCAATTCCTTTAAATCGACCATCACCTCATCCACACCGCTTTCCCTACAAATCGCATTTAGCACATTTGGGACAAACTAAGTGTTTTTGCTTACTTATTTAAATGAGTTTTTGGCGATATTCAAAACAAGGCTTTGGAAAACTAATAAAATAATTTAAATACTCCTGATAGGATTTAATACGCGTATCGCTGTGGCATACTCCAAAACAACGTTTATGTTAATTCAAATATTTTTATTATTATTTTATTATGTATGTATGTAAAATAATTTGAATTAAACTGTTTTTTAACAATTAGTTATTATTATTTGTTTTATTGCTTATTTTTTTATAAACATATGCACTTTCTAAATAAAGTGCACGAAAAACATGGCGGAAGTTCGGGCAGGCGCTCAAAAATGTTCAACTATTACAAGAGCTGTTGGCGTAAGATAATTAAACCCAGGATTCATTGCAGGTTAATAAGGAATTTAAAAATGCGTTTTTATCTTGGTATTATCAGGGAAGCTCAGCAGGAACTTCAGTACATTGCTTTTTTTGTTACAAAGTCAGCGATCTGAGTATCCATCTTGGGTAAACCTTTGGGTATTGCAAATAAAAATGTATATTTTTTTTTACGCTATCAACACTAATACTTTGTAATGTTTGTGACATTTTAATTACAAATATTCTTTTATTGGCAAAAAATAAGGTTGTTTTATCAAGTCAATGTTGTTTTGTGTTGTTGACGTTTTTGGACGTTTCGCTTGCGGCAGATTTTTAGCTTTTTCAGTCATTTGGACCAGTACTGAATGAAATGACTTAAACTGGCTATGACATTATGTAGGATTTCTAGAATATGTCACTTAAAGAATTTATGACGAAATTGCTGCTAGAGCCTTTGATTTGGTTCTGAGTAAAAATCCACTTCTTATTTAAATCCCTCTTACCCTTTCGTAGTTTTCATTTTTAATGATATTTTGTATTTTGCATGAAATGTTTTTTAAGCCTCAATCTTATAAATGAATTTATTTGATTGCAAAATAAAACATTGTATAATATACCCAGCACATAATAAGTACATACACACACAATAATCTAGATATAATGCGTAGTTTAAAAATATAAACAAATTATACCGTACCCTCACAGCAATATTTCAACGAATTAAAAAAATTATAAGGCGCACCATTTAATTTTACAAATAATACATTTAAAAGATAAATTTAATTGTTGTACGGTAACACTAAAATGATATATAAAAGATTTAATCACCAACATTTCTTGGTTTCCTCCATCTAATTAAATAATAATTAAAAAAGATAGAAATTACTGAATTACATAAAAAGTTATCATTGTGGATCTTAGTTTTATTTGCTTTTATAGCATTCTTCTTTACAGGTTATAAAATGAACTTAATAACTTTTTATATGGTTTTAATACGCATGGGGGAAATGTGTAGAAATATTCAAATGAGTAAACGCCTAAATCTTATTTTATATGCTGAATTTCATTATATTTATATAGAGTAAGTCAAAGTAATGAAACATTTTCGGCTCTTGTATTACAAAATATTATTTCTGCAATTATTATTTTTTATCCTGGAACAGTCCACGTCCACGCAAAGTCTAAGGCAAATACATCTTAGAATTCACCGACCTCGTGATCTCTTAAAAGGTCATTCTATCGACCACCGGCACCGCAGCTAGGCTATCACCATATAAGGGCAAGAGATGCTACACCTTGCGCAAAGTACAGTCATCTGACGGTGAGAGGTCCAATTTGAAATATAGATAGCTTTAGCATTATTTACCAGAAAATGTTTTATCTAAAAAGTTCAACAGGGGATCCACACCAAATATATACCAAATGCTATGGGCCTTAAAGGGAACAATTTTCATTATGGAATTTGCAAAAAGGTAATTTTTTTGGGATCCCTCTCCAGAGTAAGTGATAAAAAAAAATTATCATTTTGGAATTTGCAAAAAGTTTCTTTTTTTGGATGTCCCCCGCCCTCCTTCCCGTCAGAGAAAATGGTAAAGAAAAATTTTTATAGTGAAATTTACGAAAAGAAGTTTTTTGGATCTATAATCTAATTATGAAACCTACCTACTTTTCCAGGGTTCCCACCCATAATTCTTACCCCTAGATCGTTTTGTTACTTCTTACCCTAAACTATACCCTGCATCAATACCTGCTTCCTTGGTCGCTCAGATCATGGCTTGGTTACTGTATCATACTCTACAGATTTTGAGGCAATTGAGTGCTTCCAAGCACCGTCTGACACTACAACTTGGCCGACTGGGATGGTCTAAGAGATTTTTTTTTCCCCTACCCTTGGGATCCTACCTGCTTTTCTTTTCACAATCCTTTCGAAATTTGTAAACAACTTACCGAAATAATTCAACTGGACATTGAGACCTATATTCCTTATAACCAAAAGAAACCCAAAATCTTAGATGCCAGAGATCGTTAAGAATCGGATAAAAAATAAAGTCCTCTTTTGCTCGAATGGCAGTAAATTCTTCTGGTCCTTTGCCAAAAACATATCATATCATATATCATATCATATATCATAAATCATAACATATCTTTTCTTCTCTTAATACCAAAAAATCGTCTGGGCTGGATGACATACCAGCAATCATCTTATCTCAACTCGCCTCTTTCGATTCTCCTGCGACATGGGCATTTTTCCGGAGAGCTGGAAACAGGTCCCAAAAAAAGGGCCCAAAACTCGCCCTTCTATCTATAGACCTATATGTCCTCTTTCAATTGTTTGTAAGGAAAAATGCATTTATTCCCAAATCTTAAAGTTTTGGAAAATAACAAAATTTTACATGATAGGCAGATGGATTCCGTCATAAAAGACCCATAGCTGATCATTTCTCTTTTGTCTTACACAACTGGAGTAAGTCCCTTGAGTTTCTTGGTGAATCCCTAATCGTTGCTCTTGACATATCCAAAGCTTTCGATCAAGTCTGCCATGATGGGGGCTCCTAAACAAACTTTCTTTCTACGGCCTTACACCTAAGCTTTGTTCTGGGCTCTTCAGGTTCCTTTTTATTTGACGTATATCAGTTATTGCAGATGGTCATTCTTCCAGCTTCTGTCAAATTAATGCTGTGGTGCCCCGTGGCTCACTACTGGCACCAAATCTATTTCTTCATTATATCAACGATCTTCCCCCTTCATAGTTTTGCTGACGATAGTACCCTCCACCCTAAAATTCAACCTTTCAAGCCGATCGATCTGGAAAACAAGCGCAGGTCAATGCAGGTATCCCTTTCACAGGACCTTAAACAATAATATTGGATTCGAGCGCCAAAAATCTTATCCCTTTAATGCCTCTAAAACACAGTCATGTTCGCTGTCGCAAAAAAAAATCTACCAATGCTCATCCGTTAGAAATAAGCGGCTAAGTTCTGCAGAATAAGAAATCATTTAATCTCGTTGGTGTTACTTTTGAGAATAACCTTAACTGACACAAACACATCACAGCCATAGCCTTAGCAGCTTCATTAGGCTTATATTTCTCTTTTGAGGTATAAAAAGCCAATAAAAGCTTCCTACAGCTCGTGGATAGGCAGGGAAGGAAGTTTTAAGTTTAGATTGGGCCATATTAGTTTTAAAGTTCAAAAAGTAGTTGTATAAGACATATTGTAATTTGGAAGAGTATAGAGCCTGATAAAATACTTAAAGGTTTAAAATTAAACTGATATATTTGTCTTTGAAATAAATTTAAAAATGCTTGGTTTTTTCTGTAAATGTACTATTTTAATATTATTATTTTAAGAATTGCTTTATATTGTTGGGATATAGGGAGCAATTTACCCGTTTCCTAAATTTTTATCAGAGGATACAGAATATAGTTTAATAAAATCCTTAAAGGCCTAAAATTAAATTGATATAATCAACTTTAAAATCAACTTAAATATCCTGAAATAATTAAATAATTTTCAACTTCCTAAAGTAACAATAAAATGGTGATAGCCTAGAGCCAATTTCGGGTGTTTTAATGTGTCATAATTAGCCACTTTGACCGCCATATGCTGAAAAAGTCTAACGGATACGAATATGCTAATCATGGTATAAATTAATATGTTGTTCACATGCATATGCATTTCGGTATACGTCCTGTCCAACCATAGAAGTTTTATAGTTTGTTTTATAATAGGGTAGCATCAAGCATCTAACATTTTCTTTAAGTTTTAAAATTCTGAAAATATTTAATGTGGTTTAAATGTTAGGTCTAATAAAGACGCAATTTTCCAATTTGTTTTTTTTTTATTTTGAGACAGTTCACAAAGGTTTAAAGCCTTAGTGTTGTAAAATAAGGGTTTTAGGTAAAGTAAGAACAGCCTTTTAACACAAATCCTAAAGAGTTGGAGGTTTGGAGGAAAAGAGAAGACCTTTGCAGACAGGTTTCCACAGCCAAGACACTTTAGAGATAAAAAAACGGACAAATTTGGAACTTTGAGACCTTGCCAGAAGGAAACATGAAAGTAGCACTTCGTGTTCCTTTACTGAGAACTGCTAGGAAAGGAATATTATTTTCTTAGAGCAGTAGTAGTGTAACACCTATAAAAGAGCCACAGGTTTTCTACGGCCCGTCAACGGCCAAAAGAAAGAAACTTTCTTGTAATAGTGGGGTACTTTTTGGCTCCAAAAAAAACTTTGATTTTTTAAAGCTGCTGTGGCTACAGATATATTGTGTGCCAATTAAAGTCATTCAACGGTCACAAGATTAAGTGACTCTTTATTAGAAGGTCCTTGTTGGTTACTCCCAAACATTTCTATCCTTAAACTTTTCTCAATGAGACCCCTTTGACCTGCTCCGGGAATAGTAACGGAGTATGCTCAGAATTATTAAACCTTACTACTGGCAGATCGCCTAAAACAAAATAAAGAAAAACCTAAAGCAAAAACAAAAAAACTTACTTACTACCTTTTGGTGGCAAGTCTACCACCATTTTCAAGATAAAATTAATCTATAAAAATTTAAATTACTCTTTAATTTCGCAGAACTTAAGCGGTGTTAAGTAAAGTATGAGAACTGGCAGATTTTTGTATTTCTGGGGGATTAAACTTCACAAGATTTTGGTTGCCTAAATTCAGTATTAATTTTATCAATTGACCAAAGAGTCTGGCTTGTGAAACTGATTATTAGAGTGAAGAGTACTGATGTGAACAAGAAATGTAGGAAGTCTGAGCCAGTTAGCAAGAACTAAACCTTGGGGTACTCCAGCATTAATTCGATAAAAGTAAGAAGAGGCATTCTCTATTATCACAGATATACGTCATCAGTTGGGAAACTAAAGGACCAAGTACAAAGTTTAGATATAAGACCGTAGAAAGAAATAATGTTAAGGAACGCATCATACCAGACTTAAAAATCCTTAGATATGTCAAGAAAAATAATCTTTAATTTGACAAGCAACTTGAGAAACTTGTTTTAGTTATGTGAAACAAATAAAAGGAGATCTGCTATGGATCTTTGATAAGAAATCTCTTCTCACTTAGTGATGTAAGATCATTATTTTTCTACTGGCTCACTTTCTAACAAAGCAAGAAAATATAAAACTATATTTTTGTGCAAACGAAAGTAAGGAGAAAAAAATAAAGAAACCCAAAAGATAACGTCCTGGAAGAAAAAACAGTATTAAATGATCAGTAGGATCATACCTATATCAATTAATAAACATATATCAAATATGAGAGTAAATTTACGACTTTTAGTAATTATATTTAACGTTAAAATTGTAGACTTGTTCCTTAATAAAAATTCCTATTTTATCATGTTTAAAAAAATATTTTTAAGGGGCCGTTCATAAAATACGTTCGCATAACAGGAGAGAGGGTATTGCTAAGTGTAACAAGATGTGACAAGAAGGGACGGGGGATCTAAGTAAACATGACGTTCGCAGTTTATAAAACAATTCGTTAATGTAGAAAAAAATCATCCATTGCTAATTTAAGACATTGCTGAGCATTTGGAGAACCTTTGGGCTGCTGATATTAAATTAAAAAAATATATTTATTTGCTTGTTATTTTAAACACACATTGCTTTATTAAAAGTTTATTATTAAATTAATAAATATTTTAAAATTTCAAAATTTATTTTATTAATAAATCGAAAGGGGCTATTTATAGGGTGGTGGTCCAGCCTTTGTGACGCAACATTATAGGGGAGTCGAAAAGAGTGTGACGCGGTGTGACGAAGGGGAGGGAAGGGGGTCAAAAATGGTGAAATTAGCGTGACGTAGTTTTTGAACGGCCCCTAAGGCTTTTTTTGTAAGGGGTATAACTTACATTCAAACCCAAAATAAATTAGGAACAGTTTTGGCAAAGTAAATTATTTAATAGCCAACCAAATAATAGCTGGACCAATATCTAAATGTATATTTTGTGTTTTTAAATACTTTAATTAAAATTTGGGTATTTCTTAATTTTCTCATTACCTTGTTAACGAAGAGAGAAGTAGATATATGTCTAACCAGACCTTTATCTATGTTCTTAAGTAGGTAGGTGCGTATTCTTAATTTTAGTAATCCGAGGTCTTGAAAAAAAAAAGATTAGGTATACATTTTATGATACATTAAAAAAATTTAAGTATCGGGCCATGATGTAGTAGCAGATAATAAAACGTCCACTTAAACAGTTAATTTATCTTATGACTTTATTATTACTTTGATAGCGTATTAGTCCAAAAAGCTTTAATATATTAGAGAAGCTAAAAATCTAAAGGATATACCATAATTAAACAAATTAAAATGCACCCAAATAAGAAATGTGCTGTAGAAGGGCCACGCTGTATTTTTTTTCCAATTCAGACTTTAAAATTTGAATTCAGACTTTATAATCTGAATCTAGAGATCAAAATCTGAATTCAGATTTTAAAGTCTGAATTGAGAAAAAATTACAGCGTGACCCATCTACAATTTCATAAAATCCTCTTTATTGAAATGCTTAGAAAAAATAGATAGAAAAACGTACTATAAATAAACATGCAACTCATTAAAATAATGTTAATTTTATGTGATATCTCTTTTGCTTTAATTCAGATCAGTTGCTAAAGTATTTTTCAGAATCATATATATAAAATACACAAAATGGCTATTTCATATTTTTTTTGTTAATATGAAGAAATCCAGATTTATAGCCCTGTTTGATCTTCTTGGGGTGACTCTTGTTCTTTTTTCTTAACTAAAATTCAAAATTAGGCTTAAAGAATTTAATAATTTTGAGAGTTAATTGGCCTATTAATATTTTGTCTGTAATTAAAAACGTTTATATTTTAAATAATATCTGTTATACCGGGTAATGTTGATAATTATTAATGGATTATAGTATGTGTTTTAAGCTGACCTCGACCTCAAAGAGGTGGCGAGATGTATTCAAAGGACCTACTCCGGAAAAATTTAAGAAGTCATTTTAAAACCAAAAATTAAAGCATCCTATATGTCGGATGGTCGGAAATGTCGGGTCACTGCTGGCAAATACCATAGTTTAAATAATATACAATATTTATTCTGTAAACTTTGCAAATACCTAAATATTTGATGCTTTAAAAGCTACACCACCATAACTCCAAATAAAAGGTCTATTGCATTTAGACAATGCTCTGCCACCGTCGAAAATTCACGACCACATATACATAATTTTCCTTCTCTTTGCTGAGTTAGTCAAGTTTAAAGATCTTTAGATAAATTTCCGAAATTAACACTATAACCACACAAGTGACGCTTGTATTTTCCCTTTGTTTATATATAATAATAATAAAAAGAAACAGAAACAAAAAAATTTTGCTTTTAAATATTTTTTGAATATATGTATTATTAAAAATAGAAATTGCCATAGCACGCTTTAGAAAGATGTCAAAAATATCAAGAAAGCCGTAACTCTCGTTAGCGTCTAGGCGTATTGAACATCAATCCCGAGTTTTGTCGAACTAGGAAGTAAAAAGAGCCTAATTCGTTTACAAAGTCCCCTATACCAGGTGTGTCTCAAAAGTTGTCCCACCTTGTAATATTTTTATCTTTTAGAGTTAAAAAAATATACACTGCCCAAAAAAATTAACGGACCACCTCAGGGTTGAAAAAAAAAACATGTATTTTTTAATTTTATACAAAACACATGTTTTTTTTGCTTTAAACGTTTCTTTTTGTTTTAAACATGTTTTTTTTTGTTTTAAATTTTATGTTTTAAACAAATAAAACTAAGAAAAAAACATTGTTTATATCATATTTTCTTATAATATTATTTGAATGATCTATTATTCTACTTACTTACTAAATAATAGATACTTTATTTAAAGTCCGACTCTGTACTCAACTGTCGCGATCAGCTGTTCCGAACTACGTCGCTTCGCCGCCGGCGCCGTGAGGCTGTGCCGGTGAATCCCCGAAATAAGAAAGCCAATTGCAATGAGGAGCTATTGGCCTGGGGGAACCCCAGACTATTTACGGGGCGCTCCTTATGGCGTAATCGTTCGCCATAAGGAGCGCTCAATTTAGTTCGAAGTCCTATTGCAAAATAGATCGTGCTTTTAGTTCGCTAGTTCTTTTGCACGACTCATAATGCGAAGCATTAGGGGGTGCTCTACAATCGAAAGTTTTTTTTGTTTTTTAATATTTCAGGAAACCTCTCTATGGGTCTAAGCCATATTGAGTTCCCTGATTTCACTACGGAATTAAAGCTTTATCATTACTAAAACATATGCATGTAGTGCTGTAAATGGGATTTTGTAAAAAGCTCTTAGGTGCGGTCGCCTTGATGAAGGTTATGAGTTAGGTAAATGAACTAAGAGTGGGATCCTCAGCGAACTAGTTCGCGTAGTTCACCTAAAAGAGCGCTCTTTCCACTTAGGTCGTTCGCGAACTATCCAAGACCAGCAATTTGGCTATTGCAATAACAATCATCGGTGATGATGATGACGTGACTGATGATCAGATATCACATTGATGACTTAGGACTTAGATTACAAGATTACTCTGAGACTGAAACAGTTTGAGAAATTTGTTAACCCTTCAACTCTCGTATGCAAAATGTTTTGTTATCCATTTTTTTGTGTTCCTATTATTAATAAATAGATAATATGTATGTTAAAAAGTTTGTGTAATGTATTTGAGAATTTTTCTCATGTTTATTTATTATATTAAACAAAAAAATGAAAAAAAAAGGTTTGTTTAATTTAAGCGTTTTAAACATGTTTTAAACTATTTTAAACAAAAACTCTTTTAAACGTAAACAAATGTTTAAAACAGTTAATTAAAACAAAATGTTTTAAACGAAACAACCCTGGACCACCTCTTAGTCCATTTGTAACTTTTTAAGACGTTAATTACATTCAGATCAAGCTTACATATTTCAAAAGACACACACTTTCTCACAATAAATTAAAGAATCTGTCATTTGATAAATATTTCTAAAAACTCACAAATTAAAAAAGGAATAAAAGGCAAAGTGTCAAATATATAATATATCTCCTTTAGTATTCATCCTATTAAAAAAATTTATATAACTTTTTTATATACAAGCTGTATTTTTTGTTTCATATTTTTTTTTGTATCTCTTTTAGTTTTTAATATATTAACGATTATTTTTAAAGTTTTAAAACGTCAATATCTTAGGAATTAAAAAAGCTACAAGAAATTTTATCTGACATGAATTATGTATTTTTAGAAGATCTTTAATTTAAGCTATATAACATTTTTCTCTAAAAACACCAAGCGAATATTTTACAAATGTTGTTTTTTTGAGCAGTGTATATTTGATATCTCGGTATTTGACATAAATTTGCATGATTTTACCTATGTATTACTTTCGGTTTAATAGAAAATAACTACATTTTTAAATTTTAAATAGGACCACCGGTATATATATTTTCTCTTATTTCCATAAAGCCCGAAGGGACGAAGCTATAAATAAATCCGTACAGTTTTTCCTTGTGGCGCAATTCTTAGGTCTTCGGGGATGTTTTTGAGCGAAAAAAAGTTTATCAACATTAATAGGTGGAAAAGGGCTGAAAATGGCCACTCTAGGCCCGAAAAATGGGTTTCCCGCTAATATCTGCCAAAATATGTGATTAAGAGAATTTTTGCTAAAACAAAAAATAAAGATCACGTTGTAATCTACAAAAATGGTTCTTATATTTTTTGAAAAATCGATAGTTTTCGAGATAACGGGACCTCAAAGTCACCATGCCTCTATCTTCATGGATTCACTTATAAGCGGGCGGACGAATTGTTCCATTACTCGGACAATAATGTACATTTTTTAATCTTTCAAAGTTCATCGGAATGGAAAAACCAGTATCTATCATTGCATATGAGTTAGTTTCCATTCTGATTTTTCTAGAATAATAAAAAAGCGGTTACAGTTTTATTTGCACAATATTTTGAGAGTAACTATTAATTTATAATATTTTTTGAGAAAACGGTTTGTTACTAACATTTTTTGTGTTCAATGATCCCAGAAAAATTCCTTTACCATTTTTCTTGCGTTTTGATAAAAAAATGTTTTGCCCATCTGCATTTTAGCCGTTTAGCCACATCTATCCAATGTGAAATGTTATGGATTCTTTGACGGCCGTTTTTGCAAAAAAAATTGGTGTTGCGAAAAAACGGTGGGGACCATTTTTGTAGACTTTAAGGTGATCTTTATTTTTTGTCCTAACAAAAATTCTCTAATTCGCAAATTTTAGCAGATATTTGAGGAAAACTCATTTTTGGGACTTTGGGGGGACATTTTCAGCGCGTTCCCACGTCGGAATCGTGATAAACTTTTTTTGGCCCGGCCAAATCCAAATAAAAACTGTATAGACTAAAAAACGACGAGTGTTGCCTCGCCCTGCACCGTCCTCGCGTATCGTAACTCAGCGGTCTAGACAAGTTTACACAAATCTAAATCTAATGCGCGCATCAGATTTGTGAGGAAAATTCACACAATGTAGGACCTTCTTTAGACTTGGTCGAGGGACTTAAATACAGACAGGGGCACCCTACTAGGTATATAGCAATGGACCGGACGAATTTGCAATCGTCCGCTATTTGTGTATGCATTCTTTTTTGTTCAGTAAGAAACAACAAACACAATTTTCAGTTTGTTGGGAATTATAAATATATAAAAATTATTTCGCCTGGCGAATTTAAGGTAAACACGTGTGTTTTTAAAAAATCCTTAATATTTAAAACCTAAAATGGATATTTATCAAATTGAGGAAAAAGTTAAAATTATTCAGTGGTATTATGGGGGTAATTCTTTACAGCGGGTAAAAAATATGTTTGCTCAGAATTATCCTAATACGCCATACTAATTACTAGTAGTTTCAAGAATTATAAATAATTTCCAAAAATACGGGTGCGTTTCTCCCAGAAACCATAAAATACAAAACGTCCAAGAAGTTAATGAGGAACGGGAAGCGAAAGATATTAATTTGTTGGCATTAATTAATGAAAATCCAACTTTGTCAACACGTGCGCTTGCGGATGAGGTTGATTTAAGTACAAGAATGGTGAGGAGAATATTAAAAAAATAAGTATCGTTCATACAAAGTTCAAAAACCCAAGAAATTTATCCTGAGGACAATATCAGGAGAATAGAGTTTTGTGAAAACATGATGAATAAGGCAAATGAAAATGAAGATTTTATTCGAAACATTGTCTTTACTGATGAGTACACATTTCCACTCCATGGTAGGCATAATCCCACTCACACCCCCTTATTGGTCTCAGGAAAATTAACATAGGTGTTTTAAACTTAGAACTCAGCCGTCCTAAAAAGGTAAATGTCTGGAGCGTTATTTATGGAGAACATGTTATTGGGCCATACTTTATTGATGATAACTTAACTGGTCAAAAATATTTGAATCTTTTCCAACAGCAAATAGTTCCAGAAATTAGACGATTGGCAGGTCCTCGATTTAATGAAGTGTGGTTTCAACAAGATGGCTGTCCGCACATAATACACGTTTGGTTTTGGATTATTTAATAATACTTTTTCCAAACCGTCTTATTGCTGGATTGGGAGCAACAATACCGTGGCCCGCCGCTCTCCTGATCTGGCTCCTAACGATTATTTTCTTGGGGTAATGCAAATCCAAAATTTATGGTTTTCGGGATGATCGCGCTATGAATCTTGATGAATTTGGTGTAAAAATTCGCAATGTTTTTCAAACAATTACACCTGTGATGTTAAACAATGTTCGAAGAAGTTTCTATTAATTAATTAATTCAGATTTTTTTAGTTTTTAGTTGGGATTTTTTAGAATAACATGTTTTCTTCCCTTCGAATCAAAACAATAATTTTATTATTGTTTTGATCCAAAAAAACTCTGATAAGCAATAGCGAATTTTATCTCCTACAAGCGTAAATAATTATGAAAAACATGAAATACGGCAGTACATCCCAACCCTTCCGTGGTTACAAAGTCACTGAGGATTGAACGAAAGCGCGCCGGTTGGTCGCGCGAACCTCGGCTGCAGTGCTTAGAGGGTAATCGCAAATTCGTCCGGTCCATTACTATATACCTAGTAGGGTGCCCCTATCTGTATGTCAAGAGCAATAATCTGAGATTCACCAAAAAACTGGAGAGACTTCTTTCAGTTACACAGGATCTATGTTCTAATCGATGGTTAAATAACTTAAAAGTAAGGATCAGTTGAATAAACATGAAAAAGAAATAGAAGTTTTGTAAAAAACAAAATGTATAAAATCATAAATGTTTCTACAGTCAGTCGTAAAAAAATCAATTTAAAGTGTTTAGGCCTGAACAGATCAAGGTTCCGATAAGGCAGGAAAGCCGTTAGCTGGATAAAATCCCTTATCCGGCGATCAACAAAACAAAAACGCGCGATCTGTCTTGAAAATTATAAATTATATAAAAATAGCCAATAATAACGGGTGGCGTGCCTCGCAACAATATTCGTGCGCCTCGGGGTTGTAACGTTAAACGGGGTACATTATGGCGCACGCGAATTACCGATCGAGAGCGCAAACAAATGCTTGTTCACGCGAAACAACTGCCACTTACCACAACTAAGTCAAGTTAGCTGGATTAACACATTCTATTATTAAAAACTATACTTTGGGCATTTTCGGTTGAGAATCACGAAGCAAAAGCAGAAGAATAGAAATACACCTCATTTGTCAATTCAAAAAGATTATTAGACTGGCGAAAAATTTGTAAAAAATGACGTCAAGGGTGTTTGCAAAGTTGAAAGTAGATGGCGCGTTTTAAAACTTTAAACAAAAATCGTATTTGAGGCAATCTATTATTCATCTTTAATCCACTTTAATAAAATAATTCACACGTTATCCTAATATAAATTAACAAAGAGCTTTCTTATATTTTGGGATAATCATTAATTTATTAATATTTTTTGAGAAAAGGGTTTTTATTAACATTTTTTGTGTTCAATGATCCCAGAAAATTTCCTTTACCATCTTTCTTGCTTTTTTATAAAAAATTGTTTATCTGCATTTTGGTTTAGCCACATCTATCCAGGGAAATGTTATGGATTCTTTGACGGCCGTTTTTTGGTGGGAAAAAATGGTGAGGACCATTTTGTAGATTTTAAGGTGATCTTCATTTTTGTCCAAACAAAAATTCTCTTATTCGCTAATTTTAGCAGATGTTTGAGGAGGCTCATTTTTTGGGGCTTTGGGGGTCATTTTCAGCGGGTTCCACGTCGAAATCGTGAAAACTTTTTTCTTATTTGGCCCTGCGAAGGCCTAAGAATTGCGGCAACAAATAAAAACGTATAGACTAAAAACGACGAGTGTTGCCTCGCCCGCACCGTCCTCGCGTATCGTAACTCAGGGTTTTAGACAAGTTTACACAAACAAACTAATGCGCGCATCAGAGAAGGAAAATTCACAAATGTAACCTTCTTTAGACTTGGTCAAGGGACTTAAATACAGACAGGGCACCTACAGGTATATAGAAGGACCGGACGAATTTGCAATCGTCCGCTATTTGTGTAATATATTTTTGTTCGTAAGAAACAAAAAGTAAAACAATTTCAGTTTGTTGGGAATTATAAATATATAAAAATTTTTTCGCCTGGCGAATTTAAGGTAAGAACACGTGTGTTTTTAAAAAATCCTTAACATTTAAAACTTAAATGGTATTGATCAAATTGAGGAAAAGTTAAAATTGTTCAGTGGTTTATGGGGTAATTCTTTAAGGGGTAAAAATATATTGCTGAGAATTATCCTAATAGGCTACACTAATTTAGTAGTTTTAAGAATTATTTTAAAACTTTAAACAAAAACGTTTTGTTTAGTCACCTAAATAGACTAGCCAAGTTTACTACTGTTGATTTATTTGAGGCAATCTATTATTCATCTTTAATCCACTTTAATAAAATAATTCACACGTTATCCTAATATAAATTAACAAAGAGCTTTCGTTACAGTGAAAATACGTGGAGAGCAATTCAATAAGTTCTGGAGCAAAAACATTTACCAAACGATCATTTAAAACTACTGTTACCGATTCTACTTACTTGTCAGATTTTTTTTAAGATATACGTAAAAATATTAATTATGTTCACTTAAATTGCTTAAGAAACTTTCTTTACACTTTTACCCTTTACCTTTTCCTTTTTTCCCAAATCTCCAAATATTTAGGTCTCCTGTGAATGAACTCCCTATTACCACCCTTCAAACACCCAAGGTATGTTAGTACTTAAGCATTAGCTTTCGTGGACTGTTCCAAAGTAAAAAAACCTAACAAAAGATATCAACTAACTTTTTAAATAACTATATTTTAATTTAAAAGGTTTTGTTATTAAATTTCTAATATCTATATCTTATTTGAAATATTATATTACCCCCTAAATTTTTGACCGTCTGGCAATGTTGTTTGTTTGAACAAATGCAAAAATGTACTTCGAGCATATACTAACCTGGAGGAATAAAGCAAAGCGCTGAAAACGTGGTCGCATTAGAAAGAGACAGTAATAGTCATCGCCGTTGCTATCTCTCTCAGCGTACCTGATTCGCCGATTATTTAATCGAAATTTTTTGGCGTAGAGATTTTATGTAACATGACAACACAAAAATTTTCGAAATAATAAAGAAATTTAAAAAAAAAAACTTTACTATTATCGGGGGTAATACCATAAAAGCTCAGGTTTAGCCGGTTATTTTTTATGCTTGTTTTAAAATAATTACTTTCTTCACCAGAGCAAAGCTCGAGTGATTTTGTTAAACAGACCGAGTTAAATTGCCTGAAAGTAAATATGAGAAAACAAGCAAAAAATATCAGGCTCAAAATCTGAGCTCGAGTGGTATCTGGTCAGAAAATTCCATGAATAAAAGACTTAAATTAACTGAACTCATAATTTTATTTTAGAATACACCAGAAAAACAGAACACTAAATATTAATAACAAAACTATTGCTAAAATGAACAATTTTTGAAAATACAATCACTATAAATAACTTGCTCTTTGCGGTTGACTCATTACT
>JAHBCN010010940.1:0-30419 GCA_019359885.1 Listronotus oregonensis | reverse complement strand
GGGGGATTTGACCTAGTTTACACTCCGAGACTGGATATTCTGGAGATTCCAGATTGGGGTGACATGAATTCCCGACGAGTTTTAGGCGCAGCAACATGGAGATACGGGAGAGATAAAATAAGAATTTTATCTTAGAACCAAACGAAGGTAAAATTTCTTTCTTACATTTTTCTAAAGAAGTATTTAGAAGGCGTACTTTATATCTTAGTCACTGTAATTGTCTCTGTTTAGTACTTGTCAAAATGAGAGAGCAGGCAGTCCATGTTTCTGCTTTAATAGGTACCAAACCAAGGGATATTTTACAAATACTTTAAGCACAGTACGGGGAGCCCACCTTTACTCACCTTTTCTACATATAGATATTGGGTCAGGTTCAGCTTCGGATTAATAAATAAAGTAAGGCTCTTTTTGAGAGTTAATGTGTTGATGATATTTTTAAAAGCTTTATTAAAAAATATTTCTGTGTCTTAAAACTGAGCTTTTGAGACTTGCTGAATTACAAAATTCCTGTTTTCACTTGGTTTGTAACTAATTTCATTTGCAGGTGCCAGTTTTTTAAGGTGCGCTCTTCAGAGGCATCACCAAGTGCCTTTTTTTTTAAACTGCCTGAATATTTGAAAATGAAAATTTTACGACGGTTACTCGTCATTGGTTTCTTAGTAAAACCACTATACCTCGACAACCCTAACCAGCATTAATCTTAAAAGATCCTATTCTTTTAAAAGAAGAATTTCATAACCAAAAAGTTTTCGCAAGATGAGTATCCAGAATGTTGAGAAAGGAATAAAAACAGCCACTTGTTGGAGTTTCCACTGACCTAGCATTTTTCATTTTCCTTTTTTAGACTTTTAACGCCAAAATAAAAAAAATCAAGGTCAGAGTGATGTTACTCAAACTCACTAAAACCCAAAAACCAAAGGCTGTGTCTTCAGCCGGTAAATTAATGGCCATCGTCTTTTGGGCAAGCGAGGATGTCCTTTTGATATATGCAGGACACACTGTAGTCTCGAAATGTTCAGTTATCTTACGAACTTTTGGGACCTACTGTTTGAAATTTAAAACCTAGAGGGAAAACAACTGGAAGTACAGGCGATGTGGCCAGATGTTCCATTGTCGTTTTACTTTCAAATGCGATACCTAATATTTAATATTTTTCTTAAATTCCAATAGTTGGTGAGATAGTTGGGCATTCGGGGACTATTGGGACACATTGTGTGTTCTTGGGCATCATAGGTTTTCATGCTTTGTACTTTCACTTTGCTGGTAGTTTGGATACATCTTCTTTAAAAGGTCTTGACGAGAAAATCATCTTTGTTGTAAAACTTTTCTATGCACAATACAAGATTTTTTACCCCATAAAGTAGTAGTTTACCTAGTATAATGCTTTTTTATGGACCCAATACAGATATCCCTTGATCCATCAGATTTTTACGCTTTAGTATCGTAGATGACTTTACCTTCTGTAGTTCATCGCGTCCAAGGGTGTTAAACCCATGGTAATTTCGGTAGTCGTGGTAGGTATATAACTCGATTAGTTTTTACCACTAAAAACTATAAAAATTCTCAATAAAAATTCGAAATAAAAAAAAACCGCTTTACATTTTTCACAAACATTTCCCCGTATACACCGCACTGTTCCATTTTAACACAACTACAAATACACACCCGTGAAATAGCAGGACAGTTGCGGGGCGGGGGAGCCAACGGGGGAGCACAATTGCAGCCTGCATCTGCATTCGATTGACCTATCTCTGATTGGTGCATACGCAATGACGTAACATGGAAGGCGGAGGAGAGTCGAAAGGGAGTGTGTGTGACGCACATAGATGGATGTGTTGTTTAGATTTGTGTCGGTTATATTTGGAGTTTAATGATTAATTGGGGCGTTTGAAATTCTATAGTTTAAATTTGAAATTTTGCCACTATTCTAAAGGAAATTTGTTCATTATTGGAAAATTAGTTTTTCGATATGATTCAGTTTTTAACAAAAAGTCCTTGTTGGCTTCTCGCCAAAATGGTTTGGTATAGAACTATGTGTGCATAGAAAGTATAGACTCCTACTTAACTAGCAGATCGCATAAAAGAAAATAAAAATACAATATCTTTTAATAATCAAAACACCTATCTACGTTTACGTAGCAAGTTTACCACCATTTCGGTATAAAATTACTCTATAATTTTTTTTTACTAAGAATTAAATAAATAATATTTGAATTCAAAATTTATTTCAGTTTTGATACAAATATTCACAGGACTTTTTAACAGAATTTATGACGAATTATTATAAAAGACATATTATTTTTGGCGAAAACCTATGACAAAAACAACTTTTTGACATTAGGATCCGTCACATCAATATAAAACATATCTGCTTTAAATTATAAATTACATACATATCATCTTCTTTTTCCTTAGAATCCGTCTTGATTTACTACCGGAGGCAGCCTCTTGGGCTTTTTGTGCCTAATCTCCCATTATCTTTTATACCAATCCTTCCATTAGTCTGTTTCCTTCTACAAGTTTGTATAACCCCAAGACCGGTTGGTTGATATATTTTTGTGGGCTCATTTTCAGTTGCCCAAAAATGCCTGTCTTTGTGATTCAGCGCTTCAAATTCGTACAGGATATGGTAGGCTGTTTCTTTCTCCTTGTCGCACATTCTGCAACTTGGATCCCTATTGTATGAGCCTATCTTGTGTTGGTACATACATATCTTACTTTGACCAAATATTTTACACCTAAAATATTAGGTGCTTGAGAAATCCTCATCTTTATTGAAGATGCTGCCAACATTCCTCATCTTTTATGAAGAGAATGTCTTTTAAACATACCATCTAGGCGTCATACTCTTTTAAATTAAAACTAGTTTTGACAATACAATATTAAAATGAAATAATAATTTTATCACCAGCAATTTGAAGATTTTCCAGGTTTTTAGTTAACTTTACCTGAGTTTAGACTTTAAATTTGCAAATATGTACAATACTAAAAAGTCCTTTTAAAATACTATCTATGTGTCATACTTTTTTAAAATGAGACTAGTTTTGACAATACTGTCTAAAATGAAATAATAAATGTATCGTCAGACGTGCCATTTGTAGTTTTTCTAGGATTATAGTTAACTCTACCCATGTTTACATTTCGAATTTGCAAAAAATTTACATTTAACATCTTTTATTTTAAAAATAATATCGGTGTGTCATACTCTTTCAAATTGAAACTAGTTTTGACAAAACTGTAATAAAACAAAATAATAAATGTATTGTCAGACGTGTCATCTATGGTTCTTTCCAGATTTTTAGATAACTTTACCTGAGTCTACATTATGAATTTGCAAAAAATGTGCAATGAAGGAAGTTTCTTTTAAAAATACTTTCTGTGTATCATATCCTTTTAAATTAAAACTAGTTTTGACAATCCATAATAAAATAAAATAGTAAATAAACAATTTTAATATTTAAAAAAAAATACTGTCTGTGTGTCATACTCTTTTAAGTTGAAAAAGTTTTGACCATACTATATTAAAATGAAATGATGAAAATATATAACGTTAGACATAGCATTTGTAATTTTTACAGCTTTTAGTTAATTTTACGAGGGTTTATTGTTATTACAATACCAAAATATTTCTTAGAGGCACGCTATGTTACTACTATAACAAAATGTTATTGTAGTAAAATTATATTCTATATTTAATTAAAAATGTACAATATAATTATGGACGATACACCTTTTATACCAAAGGCGCTTTTTATATGGGACCGCTAAATTATGCGCAAAATCAAATCTTTGGTTACCACGACTATTAGGTAGAATATCTTGCCTTTATAGTTAAGGTAGCAAAAAAGATATATTTATGGTTCAAAATATTCAGCAATTATTTCCTAACTCCCACAAAATGCTTTCTCAAGAGTTTCCTTAAACCCAGGATAAGTTTAGAAAATTATTTGAGACCCCATTTTTCTCGAACTTTTTTTAATTCTGAAATAAGATTTAGAATCGTATATATGACTCATTTTGTTTTTCTAACGATGATCATACAAAAAGTATTCTTTCTATACCCGCTTTAATCCTACATGTATTTTTAAGAAAACAGATTTAAAACTTAACTTCCAACTTATTAATCCCTAAAGAATAATAATTACGCTCTCATTTCCCCTTATCCAGATCTGCTTTCTCCCAAAACCGGGCTCGACTGAAAGTTTACTCAATCCTTGATTGCCAGCAGGTTTCTGTGGGACTTTCTTTCTAATTTGACGTGTTGTAGGTTTTATCGGGATATGCCTTACTTGGGAAAATATATGCTGAGCTAAATTACATGTTTATTAAAATTTGGTAATGCAGTATCTTAAGTAAAAAGCTGAATACAAAATTTTCGTGGATATATAAACATACAGGGTGGCTCATTTGCGGCAATTTTAGGGTTACGATCATATCAAAGAGAGAATGTTGTGATTTTTAAAATAATGCCATGTTTTTGGCAAAATCACAGTTTGTACTTTACATGAACCAATAAAAATAGTAAAAAACTTCTATGTTATGTTTTAATATGTGATTAATTTTGTTTTTGGTTGAAAAAAGTCCACATTATTTGGAAACTATTTATTAATAAATTTAAATAAAATTTGGGCTTGATATAAGTTTGTGCAAACACACTCTCTTAAAACAGTGGCGGATCTAGAATGTTCCAAATGGGACCCACACTAAATGCACAACTCGACATAATTTTTGTAACATCGATAAGAATGCTTATTTTGTGTTTAGAAAGTTATTAACACACTTTTTCCCAGAAATAGACTAGCACGTCCCATTTTTAAGTACCAATCTTCAATTTTCTTTAATACCAATCCTCTCACCAGTCTTGTTTCTTCTACAAGTCTTTATAATCCCAGGGCTGGTTGGTTGATATATTCCTGTGGGCTCATTTTCGGTTCCCCAAATAATGCCTGTCTTTTGTGATTTAACGCTTCTTATTTGCACAGGATGTGGTGGCTGTCTCTTTCCTCTCTTTATATAATGCGATCTCTGAAATCATTTTTACCTGCCTTAGGACCCGAAAGTACAACAAGACCGCAGAGGGGTTATTTTCACAGTACTGTACGAACCTTAAGAGTTTTATTGTTTTTTGTAGTTTAGTTGGTTTCTGTCTCGTTAACAGTACAGTCGAGTGTTTAAGTCGATTTTGATATAAAATGCAAGTTCGAGTCGTCCATGTTGCAAAAATCCAACCGATAAGTTTTGTTCTATATGTGGATGATTTTTTAGTTCCAAGCTAGATCTATATCTGAGAAAATCAAAAAACCCATTTTTTATGTTTTAAGT
Source organism: Listronotus oregonensis (assembly GCA_019359885.1). NCBI lineage: Eukaryota > Metazoa > Arthropoda > Insecta > Coleoptera > Curculionidae > Listronotus > Listronotus oregonensis. Next base: position 25,097 of record JAHBCN010010940.1, on the reverse strand, counting down.
GCCAAATTGGGGATCAAGATAAAAGTTGGGCTCCTTGTGTTTGTTGTGTGAGTTGTCACGTAAATTTAGTGCAGTGGATGTATTGCAAGAAAAATTCTATGCAGTTTGCTGTTTCTATGGTGTGGTGAGAACCTACTGACCATGTAAGTGATTGCTACTTTTGTATTACTAAAACAGAAGGGATTTCAAAAAAGCATAGGGACAATATAGAGTATCAAATTTGCCAAAATAAATTAAATGACTTGGTACGTGACCTAGGATTGTCAAAATAAAAATCGGAACTTTTTGGTTCCAGACTTCAACAGTGAAACTTGCTAGATATAAAAGCAAGTGTTTTACTTTACCGATAACGGAATGTAACATTATCAAGTTTTTTTTAAATGAAAGGTTCAGTATGTGTCTGTTCTAATATTGATGGTTTAATGAATAAACTTAATACAGTGCTTTCATTTCAAAACGAACCACCTAAATATCTTTAAAAAACACTCACCAAAAAAACAAAGAAACACGTCGATTTAGATATACAGGAAGTTTAATTTCGTATTTGATAAATTTTATCGGTCACCTCCTAACCTCCAGTTAACCCCACTTTGATATGTCAAATGGGAACCCCATAGTGTGACACATCATTGTAAGCGGCATGAAATTTGCTATCCCAAAAGTACTAAGAAACTTTAAATCGATGGACGTAGAAGCGACTTAGAAGTAAAAATGTGTGTTAATTAGTTTTTCGTGTTCAAATAATTTATTTTATCAAATGCTCAAAATGTGCGCCGTTATTGGCGGCAATAATAAAGTCTGTTTTGAAATTCTTCGCGAACGTTGGTAAAGTTTGTCTGGTATTACCTCGCATTCTAGTGTAATTCTACATTTAAGTTCTTGAATATTTGCAGGTGGCGTTTTGTACACTTTACTTTTAAATAACCCCAGAGGAAAAAGTCTAGAGGAGTTAAGTCTGGAGACCTGCTGGCCATTCGATGGCACCTCGTCTGCCTATCCATGTGCCTAGAAACTGTTCATTGAGCCACTCTCGAACTGCTAAAGCATAGTGGGGAGGGGCTCCATCTTGCTGGAAATGCAAATTTTCACTAAGTTCCATAGCACCATTTTCATCCACCCCGATTTTCCAAAGATTGGACGATGAAGGTATATCGCATTTTCCAAAGGTTCAGATACAGTTGCCCAGTTAAATTTTCTTCCAGAAAGAATGGCCCGATAATTTCGTTTCCATAAATACCTGCCCAAACGTTGATCTTCTTGGAAATTGAGTATGTCCTTCCTGAAATATGTGCGGATTTTCATTATCCAATATCTGCAGTTATGTCTATTAAGAATTCCATTTAAGAAGAAAGTTGATTCGTCAGAAAAAACAGATATTTTTGATCAAATGAGGTCTTCGTCAATTCGCTGGCACATTGATTCGCAAAATTCTATTCTTCTATCATAATCGTCTTCGTTGAGTTCATGAAGAATTTGTATTTTGTATGGAAAAAATTATTCTTTCAAAATTTTGTGCACGGAACCCGTAGAAATATTGGTCAGCTTAGAAACTTTTGGAATAGACAACGTCGGATCTATTCGAACTGTCCTAGTACCTCAACCTGGCGTGCTTCGTCTAAAACCCTTTCATTAGTACTTTTCTTGTTGCATACAGATCCAGTTTCTTCAAACTTACGCACCAATTCATTACATATTTATGCCCCACGTTTTTATTTTGATGCCTCTCATTGAATACTCTGCGGTTCTACGCGAGCATCGATCTTCAGCCCATATAGGAAAATTATTTCTATTCTCTCTGCTAGATATACACTATTTTAAAAATCAAGATTCTTAATTTTAAACTAACGATGTCAAAATGACAATCCTAACAGTAATATTTAACTGGTTCCTAAACGTCTTAAAACTTTGTGCTATTGCAGTGTTTTGCTGTAGCAGGTAACACAAAAAATAATAATTGGAATGAATGCACACTAAAATAGTCTGCGAGGAATTCAAAACAAGCTTGTCTCGCAATAACGGCGCACATTTTGACATTGATAAATAAATTATTTGAACACGATAAACTAATTAAACACATTTTTACTTCTAAGTCGCTTCTACGTCCATCGATTTAAAGTTTCTTAGTACTGTTGGATAGCAAATTTCATGCCCTTACAATGATGTGTCACACTATGGGGTTGCCATTTTGACATATCAAAGTGAGGTTAACTGGAGGTTAGGAGGTGACCGATAAAATTTTATCAAATACGAAATTAAACTTCCCCTGTATATCTAAATCGACGTGTTTCTTTATTTTTTGGTGAGTGTTTTTTAAAGATATTTAGGTGGTTCGTTTTGAAATGAAGCACTGTATAAAACATGATCCTAGCGAGTGGCGTTTATTTATAGATTCGTCGAAACACAACCTAAAAGCAGTCCTGCTTCATAATGGAAACAAAAAAACCATCTATTTCTTTAGCCCATTCAGTGACAATGAAAGAAACCTATGACATATAAGCGAACGTATCTCTTCAGGTTTCCGAGATACCAATGATGAGGCACAAATTTGGGACACCCTGTACAAAGTTTAAACCACTTATAATACAGTTATTTTTTTTCCTTTTTTTTGGCAAAGATAACAATCCTTATATTGACAGTATCGCCAATAAATATTTTTTTCTTATTCTAAAAGGAAAAGCTGTTTTTTATGTTTATGCATTCCTGTTCAAAAAATAGCGCTGGAAATTGGCTGTTAAATTTTAGGTACCTAAAAACTCTCCGTAAACTGTGTTTAACACTTACTCTTTGAAGAGTGTGATAAAAAATTTATAATTTATTATAAATAAGCTTTTTATTAAAGGCTATTTTTTTTCATTTTTCTCTTTTAACTCATCTTGTAATATCAGAAAAATCCGCGCTCTTTTCACACCCACACTGTCAGAAAATATCAGCGAGAACGAGCGTTATTTTCCGTGAAGGCGTGAAATTGGATAGCTCGCTCTGACCGTTGTGAAAATTCTGAAAGATGAAAAATTTTCGTCCGTCATGTCTCGTATTATTATTTTGAAGATTTTATGAAAAGAAGACCATTTCGGTGTTAAATTTATACATTTAAAGATCTACGTATAATACCACAATCCGGGCATATCAAGGTGATTTAGAAATTATTCCTAAATACAGGGTGGCCGGCCATATTTTGACCCATTTTAATCGAGAATAACTTTGGAACAAATAAAGGTATCAAGATGCGGTTTTTGCAGATGCACTTATATTTCTTTAAAGTTTATTCTCGTACCTTTACGATTTTATTGTGACATTCCATTAGCTCAAAAACAAAATGGCCGATTTTCCATTATAGGACAACTATGTTATTTTAAATGGAACACCCTGTATATGTTTCTATATTTTTAAAATTTAATCTTTCCCCTTTAAAAAAATGTAACACAAGCTATGGTTATCTCAAAAAACAACGGTTTAGGTTATTCACAAAATAATAGTTACAATAAGGTTACATTACTTTTTAAAAAACTACTGTAAATGTTGAAAATGCCTTCCGCCGACTTCGACGCACTTATTTAAATTCGAAAAAAACTTATTAAAACTATTGACTAAAAATTCTTCAGGAATATTTTCTATTATGTTTCGGATATTAATTTTTAATTGCTCTAAATTTTGGGAAAGTGGACTATAACACCTCTCTTTCACATATCCCCACAGAAAAAAATCTGGAACAGTCAAATCTGGTGAACGAGGTGGCCAGGAAATAGGGCCTCCTCTTCCAATCCACCGGTTTCCAAAAACGTTGGTCAGTGAATCCTTGGTAATGTTAGCATAATGTGGTGTAGCCCCATCTTGTTGAAAATAGACGAAATTCAATAGATTTTCTTCTTGCAATTGGGGATAAAAAATATTTCCAGCATATCAACGTAAGTCCAAGAGGTTACAGTTGGTTCATGAAAAAAAATGGCCCATAAATTTTTGCTTTGACATACCACACCAGACTGTGACTTCTGGCGAATCTCTAACGTGTTCGTTATATTGTCGAGGATTTTTGTTGTCCAAAACCTGCAGTTATGCTTATTTACTTTTCCATTGAGGTGAAATGTGGCTTCGTCTGACATTATTAGTTTATCCAAAAATGTATATTGTTCCTTACTAAATTTTGAATTCTCTGGCAAAATTCCACCCTTTGTGGAAAATCAGTTTCTTTTATTTCTTGTAACATTTGAATTTTGTATGGCTTTAATTTAAGTTCTTTTTTCATGATTTCTTGTACTGTAGTTTTAGGAATATGGACTGAACTTGAGATTTTTCTTGTTGACAATGTTGGATCTTCCTGAGTTATCTCCAGAATTTGTAACTTTTTATTTAGCAAATTCTCATTGTTTACTAATTTCTTTTTACGGGCTAAAGATCCTGTGTTCCAGAATTTTCTGTACCAGATTTTAATTGATTTTTTTGTGGGTGGAGCTTTATTAAACATGTTTCTAAATCTTCGCTGGGTTTCTTTTACTGATTTGGTTTCGGCAAACATAATAACACATTTTCCTTTTTCGCTTAACGAGAACATTTTGCGCTTCCTAATTAAAATAACTTGTCAAAAATGACCAACAATGGCTGACAATGAGGCTTGTTGCTGTTATGGAAACGAGATAACTTTGTTTTCACAGGCGACTTTTCAAAAAATCCTTTTAAAATAATATTCCTATTCGACATATAGTCAATTTTTTGGAGGTCAATAAATGCGTTATTTTTTAAGACAACCATAGCTTGTGTTACATTTTTTTAAAGGGGAAAGATTAAATTTTAAAAATATTGAAACATATACAGGGTATTCCATTTAAAATAACAAAGTTGTCCTATATCGGAAAATCGGCCATTTTGTTTTTGAGCTAATGGAATGTCACATAAAAATGGTAAAGATACGAGAATAAACTTTAAAGAAATATAAGTATATTTGCGAAAACCGCATCTTGATATCTTTATTTGTTCAAAAGTTATTCGCGATCAAAATGGGTCAAAATATGGACGGCCACCCTGTATTAAAGGAGGTCCAATTACAAATACAAATAAAAAAACTCTTTATTTTTTGAAACATGTACAGTAACGCCCATTAAATTTTAGGCATTTCTTTTTCCCTTTTGTAAAAAAGGCTTATGCCACATTCTACTGAATATAAATACCTGTTAAAAAACCTAATAAAGAAACAGGTGTCCGTTGTCAGTGTCTAAAAAGATTTTTTTAAATCCCAAACTTAACTTTGGATCAAAAAGTATTAATTATTCATTATATTGAGCAGAGAGGTTGGCCAGAAAGGGATGTGGCGAAAGAGCTTAACATCCCAAAGAGTACTATTCATTTTGTTAAAAAAATGGCAGGAAACATACTCCTTTGAGAGAAGTGGTCGCCCCAAACTAACGAATCAAGAACAAGACAATAATTTAGTTAATGTTTTGAGAAACCAACTATTTAAATTTGTAGTTACAGCAAAAACGGAAAGCAATTTCCCAGCATCGGTTAGAACGGCACGGCGAAGAATAAGGCAAATATCCGAATTGCGCTGCCACCCGGCAGCCTTAAAACCGTTTTTAACAAATGCAAATGAAGAACAACACATTGGATTTGCTTTACAATTTTACTTGGAACCTCCGATTTTTTGGGAAAATATATTCACCGATGAAAAAGTGTTTTAGTCGTGCTACAATGGGATACTTAAGGTATACAGGCCTCAAGGAACACGATTTGATGAAAAATATACCCAAAAGGACGAAAGTAGTGGGCGATTTTCGGTAAATGTTTGGGGGTGGTGGAGGACGGTTTTTCAATTGGAAACGATTTTAAACAGAAGGATTATGGAATTTTAGACCTCACTACAGCATTGTAAGGCATTTTTAAAATATTCTCGGCGATTTTCCGTTTATTTTCTATGGATTCTTTAGCATACGATTCGGCAACACTGGTTGATTTCCACCCACCGTGTCTTTTAATGTTTGTTATATTACAGCCAATGTTTGCCAAAAGGGTTGCCGATAACCTCCGGAAGCAGTGCCGGGTGTATAACTCTGGATTTTTTAATCCAAGATCACCCGGAATATTGCAAGGCATTTCAACGAAAGTATAAATTCCAACGCTTTGGCTTGTACACTTTATTTTGACAGTTCGTAGGACGATGCGCCTTATATTTTTGATACAAGCTAATGTAGCTTGGTTTGTTCTCTCCCGAATCGCAAACAACAAATTTTCGGGGCTTGTTGGTTTTTGTACAAGGGATTGTAACTATCAGAATATTGCCGTTTTCTTCTTTATCATCGGTGGTAATCTTTATTAGCGCTTTACGGCGACAAGCTCCAGCTAATCCAAAGATGTTGGCTACTTTGGTCATTAAATATATGTTATTTGGAGAATTAAAGATAAAGTTTTTGGCATCTTTTTGCTCTAAAACCATAATTTTTTCGGTTTGTATCCATCGTTGGCTAGCTTTAAGAGTCCATTCGCGCCGCGAAAATTGGATCCAATTTGGGGTTCGGGGCATAATGTTTTTCTTAAAAACGGTATAAGTTATCGATAATTTTTAAACACTATATGAAAGCCAATACTTAAATCTAGGCTTCTGCTGTAATAGTTTTTTAAATTTGGATTTAGCTTTTAATATTTCCTTGAGTGAAAGTCACCCTAAAATCGGTTATGTTTAGACACTATTTTCTCTCAACTTGACTTATATTTCAAAAATCCGCTACAGCAGAGGCATAGATTATTTCCTTACCTTTAAAATGGTGTATAATTTATGTCATTTAAGTAAAAAATAGTTACCGAAAAATGTTATCTCCTGTAGGCTTGCAATCGGAAACAACATCGTATCGATACACCGAATTTGGAAGAATCTAAATAAAATATAATATTTTTGATGCGGCTATACGAAAACTGTGGTGTGGGAGTTTGTTAGTCTCCGCCCACCGTCTCCACGTCCTTTTGCCCGACCCCTAAGGTGTAGCGTAAATGCACTCTTAAGTAAGATGCTAATTTATATTATTTACTAATGTCGATATCTTTCTTTAGTTTTATGAGAAGCTTTAGCATGAAGTATTTAGACCATAGATTGATGGAATGTACGTTTTTGATAATTTGTGGAAATATGCCAATACTATCTTCTTTTTTATGGTGGATACTTTCGATACTTGGTTTTGCATCTTATAAGATAACATCGGAATATATCTGGTGGTTTAATAACTATGTCTAAAAATTTAGTTTCCATGTCAGCTTTTGAAACCTATATTTTTAAAGAAGGCCTATGTATAAACTTGTTGATTTTTTTATATCCGGGAGATTTCCCACATTTTCCCGGACAACCTGTATATGATTAATTTTACTACAATAAGTAAAAATATTAGTTTAATTTTATAATTGCCAAAAACATTTTGTCATTATATCAAAAAATTCCGCTATACTTCACTGTTGGTTACTCACCCTAAAGCGAAAAATTCCCTATAAAATACATGCGTTGCCGTGGTGATCTGTCAAAAGAACTCATTTTAATCGGTTAAAAAGAACCAATGTGAATTTTTTTCTAAATACACATAAAACACAAAATTTAAAATACCAGTGCAAGAATATTGAGACAAAATTCCCGTTAGAACCATTAGTTTAGTTCATGTCAGTTGGTAACATTTCATTTGAAGCCCCTGGTATTTCTAGCTATATATTTCAGTTTTCATCTTTTAGTAATCTTGTAATATCAGGAAAATCCACTCTCTTTTTACACCCCGGCTGTCAGAAAATTTCAGCGCAAGAGATGGTTATTATCCGTGAAAGCGTGAAATTGGATTGCTAGCTTTGACCGTGCTAAAAATTCAGAAAGTAGAAAAAAAATTCATCCGTCACGTCTATTGTTACGATTTTGAAGTTTTCCAGCAGAACGGATAAAAATTTGTGGCTTAAATGTTTAGCGATCTTTTGGCACGTCATATTTTGTTTATAGTCCGGGAGACCACCGCAAAAAGCTGGCCAATAAGAGATAAACATGTTTTTTTTTAATTTTATTTGGGATACTCGCCTTACTACTTTTTGGAAAATGGGACCCCTTTGGTCCAGGTCCGGGGTATACGAGCTGACCCTGTCATGTAGATCGCCTGCAACAAAAAAGAAGAAAACCCCCAAAAAAACCAAAAAATCACAAATACTAATCTACGTTTCGATGGCAAGTCGGCCACCGTTGTCAAGATAAAAACTAAAACAAAAAATTAAACTAAATTTTAAGAAATTTTTGATCTAAAAACTTAGGAAATTTTGATAGCTTTTTTACTTTTTAATGACGTTTTGTCATAAATGACACTAGGTTATTTGACTGGTGTATGTGTGGTATTCAAAAAGACCAGAAAGGTGGAAGGTATGGTGTGTTAATTGATTTTAAGTTTACCTGAATTAACTTTGTATAATTTATAGGTAACCATGTATAAATTAAATTAATAGATATTGATGCTACACATCTGTCTTTATTTAATAAAATAAATGCACTTTCCTTTATTTTACGTTTTTTTAAACAAGTTTCCTTTGCTAAAATGCTAGAAGCATTTCAGCTTGTGTGGAATTCTGTGTTTTTTAATGTATGTTCTATGTTCTTTAATGCATTTGGCTAATGGTCTGGAAGTTTCACCTATATAAAATTTATTACATTCACAAGGGATCTTATAAATAACATTTTTTGTGTTTTCGTTTATATTGAATGGTTTTGTTTTTGTTACTTGGATCTAATGGTGTTTTGTGTTTTAAAGATAGTGCGAATATTAAATTTATTACCTATTCGTTGAATTTTATTTGATAAGCCAGGAATATATGGTAAAAATAGATTTGTAATAGGTCTATTTTGATTTTGTCTTAAATTTGGTTGTTCAAATTTTAGAAAAGCATTTGTTTATAAAATCAAGAGGATAATTATTTTAAACTAAAATATCTTTAAAAATTTTTTTCATTTTCTGTGTTTTGATCAGAACAAATTATTTTAATTCTATCGAAAAGACTTTTTACAACTCCTTTTTTACTATTATTGGGTGATTAGAGTTAAAATTTAAGTATCTGTTTGTATGTGTAGGTTTTCTGTAAATTTTAGTTTCGAAATTATTTACATCTTTTTTTTTAATTAGAATATCAAAAAAGGAAGTTGTGAGTTTTGTTCTTTTTTAAAGTAAAATGAATAGTGGGTTCTTGGGTATTAATGTATGTTAAAAAAATTTCAAGACAATTTTCGTCATCTTGATAAATAGAAAACATATCATCTATATATCTCCACCAAACTTAAAAAATCGTCTGGGCTGGATGGCATACCAGCAATTGTCTTAAAAAAAATGTGCTCCCGAGCTTGCACCCATCTTAACTCGCCTCTTTCGAATCTCTTACGACACGGGCATTTTCCCGGAGAGTTGGAAAGCTGCACGTGTGCAACCTGTCCCCAAAAAAGGATCCAAAAGTCTCCCTTCTAACTATAGACCTATATCTCTTCTTTCAGTTGTTTGCAAGGTAATGGAAAAATTCATTAATTCCCAAATCTTAAAGTATCTGGAAAACATAAGATCTTACATGATAGACAATATGGATTCCGTCACAGTAGATCCACAGCTGATCTTCTTTCCTTTGTCTCACACAACTGGAACAAGTCCCTTGAGTTTCTTGGTGAATCCCAGGTCGTTGCTCTTGACATATCCAAAGCTTTCGATCAGGTCTGGCATGATGGGCTTCTTAACAAACTTCCTTCTTACGGTCTTCCACCTAAGCTTTGCTCTTGGCTTTCCAGTTTCCTTTCTAATCGACGTATATCAGTTAGTGTAGATGGTCATTCCTCCAGCTTCTACCAAATAAATGCTGGGTGCCCCAGGGCTCAGTGCTGGCACCCACGCTGTTTCTTCTACACATTAACGATCTTCTCTCTTCCACAATCAATCCCATTCATAGTTTTGCTGACGATAGTACCCTCCACTCTAGTATTCAATTTCTTAAGCCACCGTGTAATTCTGATTTTGAAAACAAGCGCAGGTCAATGCAGATATCTCTTTCACAAGACCTCAAACTTATCTTGGATTGGGGCGCTAAAAATCGTGTTCAGTTTAATGCCTCAAAAACACAGTCATGTTCGCTGTCGCGAAAAAAGTCTGCGAATGCTCATCCCTTACATATGAGCGGCCAAGTTCTGCAGAACAAAGAGTCGTTTAATCTAGTCGGCGTTACTTTTGAGAATAACCTCAACTGGCACAAACACATTTCATCCATAGCTTCGGCAGCTTCAAAAAAGATTGGATTCCTCTTTCGAGCCAGAAAATATTTCTCTTCTTCCAATCTGTACACTCTGTATGTATCGCAAATCAGACCCTCTTTGGAATATTGTTCTCATGTCTGGGGAATGGCGTCCCCTACAACACTTAGCCTTCTGGACTCCATTCAAAAAAGAGCTGTTCGTCCTATTAATGATCCAACGCTCACAGAAAGGCTTCCTCTTCTTGCCCATCGTCGAGCTGTAGGGGATCTCTCGATCTTCTATAGGTATTTGCACGGCTTTTGCTCAGAGGAATTGGCCAGTATTATTCCTTCTCTGGCAGCTCCCAACAGAGCAACACGTAGTGCAACTTTTATGCATCCTTTTACAGTTCAGTTAGAGAGGCCCCGAACTTCCCGCTTTCTTCGTTCCTTTATTCCTAGAGTGTCAAGACTATGGAACCTGCTGCCCGCAGAAGTTTTTCCTTCTCCTCCCAATCTCCAAAAATTTAAGTCCCGTGTGAACAAACTCCCTCTCACCACACTGAAGACACCCACGGTACGTTAGTACTTAGGCATCAGCCTTCGTGGATTGTCCCAAGATAAAAAAAAAACTAAAGGTTCATAATGATAATTTTGAAAAAAATTGGATTCAAAATTTTCCATAAAAATATTACTTAATAAGGGTAATAAAGGTGAAACCATGGGTCAGCTCGTATATCCCGGGACCTTAACCGAAGGGGTCCCATTTTTCAAAAAGTAGTAAGGCGAGTATTCCAAATAACATGAATCCGCCACAAAATTGTAGAACATATTTATGATTTTTTTATATTATAATGAAATTCAAAGCCGTAGTGGTGCCTCAGCTCAGAGGGCTTAAATTGCATTTTTTTTACCTTAAAAAAACGGTTTTTTAAGTATAAGTCAAAAACTACTAATTTTAAGAAAAAAATGTATATAATTAAAATTAATGGTCTAATAAAACTACGTAATTCTTGTTTGATATTTTTTTTAGCTCTTTTAGTTTTTAAGATATTACAGATTTTAATTTAAAATAAAAACGCAAATATCTCAAAAACTAAAAGATCTACGAAAAAATTTATACATCAAAAAAATATGCCTTTTATTGAGCTCTACCAAAAAAAGGTGATTTTGACCAAAAATTTCGCTAATAAGAATATCTTTTTGGTACAAGTAAATATACCAACTCCGATCCAATTAAAAATTAATTCAAAATTGCAATGGGGGATAACATGGTGGCAAGGATATTTTATTTAATTTTTTTTGGTCCAATAACTGTACCCATTCAGGTGCACTTAAAACTTTAACTAAAAGAAAATTTTAAGTATTTTATTTAAAAAAAAAGTTCCCTTTTCTTCTAAGTAAAAACCTTGCGTCGGACTACAAAAATTATGAGCAGATTTGATCTCTAGATTTTTTTTAGTACGACGCACGGTTTTCACCTAGAAAAATAAAATATAGATATTTCTCTGCATATTGATATTGTTGCTTAAAAATGATTGGGGATTTTAAAAATATTTTTTATTTTGAGAGAAATTACCGTACCATCCATTTCTGCCAAAATACGCAGGTCTAATTCTACGAACGCCAATGATGAAATAAAAAGAATGTGGTACACTTAAAAATGCCTTTTGATTCATATTACATGTATGCCAAATTGCATTAAAATATATAAAGTGATATTACAGATATTAATGATAATATTAAATAATTTATTTTTAACCACCCTCTATCTAAAAAGTTAGGACGTTAAGAACATACGTTTATATAGGATTTTTGTCTAAAATGGACCCAAAAAACACCCCTAAATATTGACATTTAATTAAAAACACCCTGTATATAATAATTATGTTTAAATTTTTCTTGCCTAACTTATTTTCAATATAACACACTAGTACCATAAATAACTATTAAATGTAGTACCACAATAATTGTTATATAATATTAAAATTAAAACCTTAAAAGATTAAAGCTCAATTTTAATGGTTGTCCGCTTGAAATTATCTGCGAGCGTAAATTTTAATTTAAATTCCTCAACTTCTCTATTTCTTTCTATTTTATAACCCTTTCAAAACCCTTTAAGTTCAGATTGAAAAGGAGCTACAAATTTACGTTAGCGCGTTTGAGATTCTTTTTGTTTGGAGTTTTCTGATAAAAATGTAATGTTTTTAATTCGACTCTGGGTATCTTTGAGGTTTTATGGTTCTATTAAAATATACAGGCTGTCTCTTTAAGAGGGGCGATACCTTTAAATTTCAAAAAAATAGTATATTTTTGTTTTTTTCATATTTCAAAAGTATAATATTTTTAAAGTATACTGTAAGAAGGAAAAAGTAAAATATTAAATATTTATGGTCTTTTCAGCGTCCTACCTTACTAATCAGGTTAGGCGTAACGATCTTAAACTGATATCTCGAACTTTAAAAACTGTTCTAACTAAAAAGTTATCACGTAGGCTAAAATTTTTGTTTTTTTTTAGTACTATCGGAGACCTTTGATTAAACTGCTGATCTCAATTTTAATTTTTAACTTTTTTATTATTTTATAGGTTTATCTTTCCCTTTACCACATCAGTAATCAAACAAAAAAAACATTTTTTATTTTAGATAATTAAAACTATTTTGACAGCTGCAGAAGTTTTCGATGCTTCGATGTTTTCGTTAAAGCAGATGCTTAAAAAATATTCTAAAGGGCCACCATTTTGTAAAAAAAATCACATGTTTTTTTTATACTTTACCAATGTAACAAAAATATGTTAAAATTAATAAATAATCCAATTATTTTATTACCTTAAAAAATCATTAAAACTGATTGATTTCTCCCGGCCTAAAAGTATCTCCCTCCTTAATATTGGGAAAAATTTTACATACGGATTTCTTGGATGAAAATACAAAAAAGAGTTTTTATAAAAATATGTCTCAAACTTCCTAACTTTTAACCTGCAGGACGGTTAAATTTTAGGAAAAAAATTAAACTATTTTATATCATGAATGTGGATAAACATAGACATATGAGATTTGATATATATGATTATAATTTACAAGGCTTTCTTACAACATTATTTGTAATTACCTGCTACCCTAAAAAAGGGTTAAATCTGCAACCATTTATGTTTTTACTGTATCATTTCCCGTGGTTCGAAATTTGAATTAAAAAAAAATGGTTTGTGAAGGCTTTTCTTAACTAGAAACTTTTTTGTCATATGTATTTTGTTAGTACTTGTGCCGTTTTTAAGTAAAAAAAATTAAATACATGTCTGTAATACTGAGGCAGCAATACAAATAAACGATATAAAACAATACAATGGATAAACCAGCTGCAGATTTTAACTCTTTTCCAGAATAGCAGATGATTACAAATATTATGGTAAGAAAGCCTTTGAAAACATAAACTTCTATCCCATGATGACCGTATGAACCGAGGATCTCTTATTTTGAATACTTTGCAGTTAATTTTTGTTGCTTTTATGGCTGAGAGTCTATGTTTACGTCGAAGTTAAGTCCATTATACTCGTTCTAATTTTTGCTAAAATGTTTTTCTCAAAAATGCTACAATAACATACGTCTTATATCTGACATCTGAGTATTTCAGAATAGAGTAAATATTTAAACTGTCAAACTAAAGTAATACAACAAAATTAAGCAAAATGTCTTGAATGGCCATAAAATTAATTTGTTTAGATTGTTGTGCTCTAATAATTCAAATATTGATCACAAAGTTTACTTTGCTTAAAGAAGGAATCCGGTAGAGGATTTGTGTTTTTAAAAATTTTTGCTTTTGCAGGTAGTAAGAAATAATTTTATTCATTCAAAAATTGTTATTGGGTTCAATCAACAATCATAGTATAAAATTTTGGTAATTTATATGTTTTTTAGGATGAGCGGCCAAATTCATTTTAATTTATGAAAGTTACTTTTAGGAATAACTTTAGCTAGCATAAATACATTATATCGAGAGAGAGTCACACCAGATTTAATTTCATCTTTTTAGCTAGAAAGTATTTCACACATTCTGTTTTGTATACTCTAAATGTGTTCTAGATCAAAGTCGGATTGGAATATTGTCACCATATCTAAAGAATATATTCGTTTCCTATAACTGTCTGTATTTTTGATTCCATCCAAGAAAGACCGTTTGCTTTATTATTTGCCCCACTCTGACTAGAGACCTTTCTGTTCTTGTCCACCGACATGCTACAAGAAATCTGTCTTTGATGAGTATTTTCACGGCTTTAACTTCGAAAAATTAGTCAATATTATTTATTTCCTTACAGATTTCAATAGAACAACGTTAAGGGCCACTTTTTTGCAATCCCTTACAGTTTATCTGAGGAAACCCTAAACTTTTCTCTTTGTCACCTCCAAATCGTTAAATATTAAAGGTTAATCTATGATCTACCAATGTTTGCTTGGCGCTTGTAGTATCTTTTAGCTTCAATAGATTAAGATTGGTAGTATGTTAAATAACAGTCGATAATCGTACCTTACTTTTAAAATATTTATTCACCAATATATATCTTCATGAATCGTTTTACATATCGTTCAAATGTTAGGAACGCCCACATCAAGGTTATGAATTGAATCATATAAACGATAAGTTTATAAATCTAATTCCTAATAATCTCTTTATTTCTTCGTTAATTGTCCTAAAATTTTATTTTTAAAAAAAATATATATATATATTTAAAAATATATATATATATATATATATATATATATATATATATATATATATATATTTTATATATATATATATATATATTATAATATTTTAAAATTTTAAAACATAACACCTAAATATATGATACACATACTCTTTTATAAAACTATTTTAATTAAATTTACTCTAAAAATGTTCTCACTGAAAAACTTTAAAATGAAAGAATTAAACCTAAAAAATTAAAATTTGTCTGTATTTTTCATTTTCCCTGCGGTCAGAACGAGATATTTAAATTTAAGCCTACACGGATTATAATTTTCACTTATCCTGGAATTTTCTGACAGCAAGGGAATAGAATAAAAGTGGATTTTTCTGTATAATCAAATTACTTAAAAAATGGGATTGTGCGATTAGTAATAGAGAGTTTAGACAGTATCAGTGCAAAGGTTAAAACAAATATAATTAAAATTCAGAGAAATGTTTGCAAAAAGTATTTTTGTACCGATCGATTTTAGTTTTTAACACAAGCCTATACTTACATTATAATTTTTTAACACTGACTTAATGGTGTTTTTTAATAATACGAGGGGGGCGGAATTTGGTTATAACTTAAACTGCAATAAGTGTAGTATTTTTACATTACTTTCTTACACATTTATGTCACAAGTCTATTTACCTTTTCCATTGTGGGAGTTTAGTAATTTCACTTAGAAAGTTTTTGGTTGGGCGCCTAGCCACTCATGCACATTATCATTATCCAGCAATTTTGTGCAGCTTTATGCCACGAGCCACAAGCGAATGCCACAATCTCATAAGTGAAAAAGGTACTTTATGTATGACACAATATTTTTTCTACGATCGTAATAAATAAAAACCATTACTTACTTATTTAGGTTTAATTTTTGAAACAATCAACAATAATTTTGTGAAATAAATAATACAAAAGTACTATTACCTGTTTTGTCCGACACCAACTCATAAACATACTGTATTCTTTATAATACAGGGTGTCAATTTGAAAAGGTACCACCTTCAATATGTTAGCCGCTATAAAAAAATCAGAAAAATACTACGTAACGTAAACTTGTTTTTTTTTAGAGGAACATTTAATTCGCTTGTTTTCGATCAAATTATATTATAGGCAAAAGGTGTTAATTGGTTAAATTCTTTAATTTAATAGAGTTTTAAAATGTTGTCCATTATTTTGCAGGCAGTAAAACAGCCTGCTCTTAAATTCTTCTCTAACGTTTTGAAAAACTTCTACTTGAAATTCTCGACAGGCTGTCCATATTTTTGCATGTTTCAGGCTGTGTTTAATAAATAACCGACTTAAGATGTCCCCACCTATGGGGAAAATTTTGTATTAACTTGCAAATCGTAATTTACAATAAGATAGTTTTAAAAAGAAATGGTCTCGGAAAAGGTAACAGAGGAATTCAACAAAAAACTTAATAATGCTGTCGAATAAATGTTTCTAAATGAGTATGGAATTTCTGATTTTTTTTATGGAATTAAAATGCAATTGGAGACGCAATTAAAAAACAATATATTGTTGACAGTGTCCACTGACAGCTTTATGTTAATTACTATAGAAACTATTCACCGACACCGGTCTAAGCCGCCTTGCGAAGCCACTTATCTTTAATAATTATTACTATTAAAAAGATATGTTTTTGCATTAATTTATCGACATTTAAAAAAAACAGCATATTTTATTTAAAAAAAGTTACTTTTCATGGCTTGCTCTCTATTACCATACACAAGCGCGCCATAAAGTATCACATTTCCTCCATATAAAAAAATATACAATTTTTTCACTTGTATTTTATCTCTTTTATATGAGTTAAAAAAAAATAGTTTTTATAACGTAGAAAAAATATTTTATATATTTTGGTAAAAAAATCAATTTGAATAAAAATTAAACATGAAAAGATTAAATTACGTTTCGGTGTGGCCGCTTAGAACATTTTACAAGCGTCAATTTTAATTTAAATACCTTATAGCTCTTTATTCCTATTTTCTTCCATTTTCTATCTCTCTTAAAAATCCCGTAATTTGCTGCTTTTCAAGTGGAACTATGAATTTACACGGCGAATTTCGAATAAAAATTTAATGTTTTTAATTTGACTTGGAAAGCTTGTCTGGTTTCTTTTTTATTAATTAAATATGCATGATTGGCAGGGTCGGAATGGCTCGTTGCATCATTAAACGAGATGGAAATTTATAGTTTTTACTTTAAAGTTTTTTAGAAAAGATTATAGAGATTTTTTGGTAATTAAAACTTAACAGCAAACCATCAGCATAATTCCTATTCTTTGTATATGTCAGTAAAGAAAAAAATTATTAACATTTATAAAATAGTTTAAAAAACTGATAAACAACTCTTCATAAAATTTTATTTATTTAAATTTTATCATATTTTTTTAAATATCTAATATAGAATATGTTTCTCACAGTTGTTTAAATCCTAAAGAAATATATAATTTTTTAATTTTGTTATGTACAGGGTGTTTCCTCAAATTTTAACAGCTTCTAGCGACCTTATTATTCCAGATAGAAAAAATAGATAAAAATTGTGGGGTATCATCCAAACCGTCCGAATTTGCTACTTAAAGAAACAATTGAGCATCACCGGTGAATTTTTGACTTAATATATACTTTTTTTAATGAATATATTATGTGTTTATTGAATAGCGTCTAAAATTATCTTTTTAAAAGTATATATGTTGCCTATAATTCATTCATCCATTATTGAAATATCCGCTATTAAAAAATAAAAATATTACTAATTTACTATATGAAATAAATCACAGTAACCATTGAAATAATCAACAATTTTAATACAAAACACAATAAAAATTTTTATTTAACAATAAAAATATAAAGTTTAGGCACTTTGTTTAATCATCTTCCATTTTATCAATAGCATTCATAATAAAATCGGCTTTTCCTCGACTAAATTATTTATGCAATTTATAATTTTATTCTTAACTCCTCCAACGATGCGCTTCGTTCTTTATAAACTGTGTTTTTCACGTAACTCAAAAAGAAAGAATCTAAAATTGTTAAATCAGGGCTATTGGGTGGCCATCGAATGCCACCATTTCTCCCAATTCATAAGGGATATCGATTGTCGAGAAAATTGCGGACAACCAAGACATTATGGGGTGGTGCTCCATCTTGCTGCCAGATTATGTCATTATACTGACAAAAAGGCAAATTTTCCAAATAATTTTCTCGTTCTCAAGGAACAAGAAAATATCTTTTACCATTTAAAGAAAATTCGTAAAAAATTGGACCAGACATAAACTGCTCTTCAGCTTTGGAATTTCATTTCACACATTCCGCGGGGGTTTTATAATGCCCATAAATGACTATTTCGCCTGTTAAACATCCAAGCCGTGTTTTAAAGTAGCTCATCGCTCCATTAATATCTTTTTAAAAAATCGTTATCCCTTAATTTTTTTAAAGCATGTCTCTGCAGAAATTTTGCCTACTAACTTTTTGTTCCTCCGTCAACTTCTGAACAGGTAAAATTTTGCATGGATGATATCCATATTTACGAAGGGTAATACTAATTTTCTTTTTAGACCTATTGAAATATTTACTGGCATCTTCAGTTGAAAAAGAAAATTTTTACAAGCACACATTTAAATTAATTTTACAAAATTTAAGGCTCTAATTAGTCATTTACCTTAAAAATATAATAAAATCTCTAATTCTTCGTCCTCATCTATATTTACTTATCTTTTTTTCCTTTGCAAATTTTTGTGAATCCTAAAATGTCTTTCTATGTTATAGAAAGTGCCTCTTGACGGCACCGGCATACCTGGGTGAAAAACTCGACAATCGGCTTGTGCTGCACTGGCATTTTTATTATAGCCAATAAAATTTTAAAAAAAATTTTAGCGCTATCTAAACCTTTTAGGTTTTTTAAACTATTTTCCGGGGACTTAATTGTTTCTTTAGAAAACGGATTTTGGATGAACTACAATTTTATGTAAACATTCTATCGGAAATGGCCCATTTGAGAAACACCCTGTTTTCAATTTTATGTCATTTATATATTTTTATAAATTATTAATATTTTGAGTTTTTTATTAAGCGATATTTTAAACTATGAGATGAGAAATAATTATAGGTAAAATATAATTTTTAAAAAGAAAATTTTAGGCTATTCAATAAAAATAATTATATTAAATAAAAATATACAATATAAAATGTTGCCCTTCCAGGGGGGGGGGGGGGGGGGGGGGGGGGGGGGGGGGGGGGGGGGGGGGGGGGGGGGGGGGGGGGGGGGGGGGGGGGGGGGGGGGGGGGGGGGGGGGGGGGGGGGGGGGGGGGGGGGGGGGGGGGGGGGGGGGGTTAGCTTTTTTTAAAAAAAAAAAAAAAATTTTTTGGGTGAAACAATAATTAAAATTTTTTTAAAAAAATTTTCGGGGCTAAAGCAATTTTAAAAAACTTGATAATTTGCCAATTTTAAATTTAAAAATTAAAGCATTATTTTTTGAATTAGTAAAATTTTTTTAAGTAAGATCTTATAAAAAGAAAATTTCGGAAACGAATATTTAAAAAAAATTAAAATACAAAATTTAAAATTTTTAAAAATTAAAATTTAAAAATTTTCCCATTTAAATATCATAAATATTGTTTAAAAATATAAATATTTGCTTGCCCCTTCCAAAAGGTTTCCGATTTTGAATAATATGGGAAAACAAAATTATTTAAAAATGATCAAAATCGGAGCTGTTCTTGAGGACTTCCAACTAAAATGCTTTATTGACGTTACTAGTTTAAGTTTATTCTGGAAAGTAGAGTCCACAGAGTTAAATATTTCTATTTAGCAGAACTTGGCGTAAGTTCTGGCGAAAGTGAATATAATTTCTCTCGTCTTTAAGGCATTAAATTAGAGGCATGTAAAAGAGAAACTGAGTGCAAGAGTTCAAGGTACTAACTAGTTAAACTGGATAGGTTTGACCGTGAAAGAGAGAAAATCGTTGATTTAAAGAAGAAATAGAGTTGATGCCAAGTACCCCAGCATTAATTTAGTGAAAGCTTAAAGAGTGACCATTACAATAACTGATATACGTAGATTGGAGAAAAAGTTTAAGAGTTAAAAACACAGATTAAAAAAACGGTAAAAAGAAGTTTGTTAAGGAACGCGAGTCCTGGTCAAAAGCTCTAGAAATGTCAAGAGCAACGATCTGGGATTTGCCAATGGACTTAAGGGACTTTATCCAATTATGTAAAACAATCAAAAAAAGATCTGCTGTCGATCTTTTGCGACGGAATCAATAATATCTGTTAGGGAAAATTTTATATTTTCCAAATATTTAAAAATTTGAGGAGTAGAGTCAAGCCAAAGGTAGTATCATTAGCAAAACTATTATTAATGTGTTTGTAAAAATTAAAAAGAAAAAATATTTTATGAACTATAATGAACAAAATTATCTCAATAAATGGTAAATAACATACAAAATAAAAAAGTGAAGAGGCTATAAAATTCATATCTTTCATAAAATTTTTACTAAGGAAATATTTCTAATTATATTTTTATAGCCTATAATATTTTATCTACAATACCATTGCAAGATTTTCCACCCATTAAGAACAATCGGCTTATGCTTTAGTATTTAAAACCCTAAAAGTTAGAAATTAAAACTTAATAAGTTTCTAAAGCCCTGTCTACAATTTCGGCTCAAGAAAATATTTGATTCTTATAGTAAAGCAGGGGTGGTCAACGACGGAATCCTGTGCGATCTACCAATTATATACTTTTGAAATTTTAAATAAAACAGTACACAGTTATAGAGTACTTTTTGTTTTATCAAGAGGGAAAAATTACTCCTAATAATTACTTATTTATTTAGTGTGACCATTGCGTCTAAGCGACTTCCACTAGATAAGCAAAGTCAAGTTTATAATTGGAAATTGCCAACCCTAAAGAATTTAATGTATAGGTCTGTCAAGTAAGAACGTTGTTTACTTTTTGTTTGTTTTTAGTAGAAAATTGCTAATTTACACAAATATGTTAAACTAAAACACGAATGCAGTTGTTCAACGCATTTCTTCAAACTCGGATAAAACTTTTTTTGCTCTGCATTGACTGGACTTATAGCCGCGATTGACTGGTCAATCGCTGTTTCAAAAAATACATCTTGCATCCTGGAAGCTTTTTTTCTATAGCCACAAGTACGCAAACATTCCTTCTAAATCTTAGTAAAATAATGAAAATCTAAATTTAAACAGTAAATTTCCCAAAATATTTGTGACAACACCGCTTTATTAAATTCCAAATGAGCGCGACAGACATTAAATTTTTGGTACCCATCTAGCATTCTAAAAATAGAAGGCCTTGCTTCGTATGAACACCACGCTGTCTAAAAGTGCCGGTTGTAGCCAATCAAAACACCGTGCCCTTCGGAGGATGAGCAGACGGGGAAAGGGGTAGCAGACCAATAAAATGGGTCGCATTGAAGGCCATACGGCGGTAGAGCGAGGTCAAAGCGCTAACAATTCAGTAAGACTTCTGGCTTCATCAGAAAATCACTGTCTGAAATTTATTCTCTCATTTCGGACAAATTACCGAAATGTTCTATTTAAATAGTTGATGAAAATGTCAGTTTCCCATGGTAGTATAGCACTACATTCTCTCTGTACAAAAAATTGGCTATCACATCTTTTTTGTAATCAAGTAAAATTGTAAGGTCTCGTACAAAAGTGTACATTTCTAGTTAAGTAAAGCTACTATAATATTTCTATGTGTCGAATTTAAAATGACATACTAAAGTTCCAAGGTAATGTTAAGTGGTGATTAAAATTAAAGTTATGGGCTGGAGCAGGAGCGACTTTAGCTGGGAGTGATTTGTGAATGGTATGTTTTGGAGATAAACAGAGAGTTAAGTTAATATCCGAACTTATTGATAAGATAGATCGTCAATAATTAATACCGGGTGTCGCCAAGACTGTAAATAATTTCTAAATTTGACTTTAAACTTTCTTAATTTTATAGTAATAAAAAAAAACAATCTCTAATTGTAATGTAACGTCGGCGTCGATAGATTTACGCCTCATAGACTTCTTAAGGCTTTTCGGTTTTCTAATGAAAGCCAAATAAATTTCTTTGTTAAATTAAAGTGAATTTTTTGTCAATTTTCTGAAGTAATTTTTGTAGTTCTTTTTCCTTTTTATATTTTTATAAAATTAAGCTTTTGATAAATTTGTGAACAGCTAATATTGTCATTTGATAATAAGTAACAATAATTTTTTAACCCCTTGACAAATAAATTAAGAGTATCAGTGACTAGTGAAAGTAAACAAAAATTCAAATTATTTGTCAAAGAAAATTTTTTTTTGGAATTGTTAATACGCATCATTGGCGTATCGCAGAATTTGTATTGTAGTAATTTGTAAAATTTATTGTAAATAAAACTTGTATATATTTATTCTAATCTAGTGTCTCATTTAGCAATAGTCATTGCACCTCTTAGGTTTACAGTTCAGATTTAGCCGATAGCAGTGTTTGTCAGCAACTACTTATGATGCGGAGACGTACCGATTAACGTTTCCCCATTAATCGGGCTATAAGAATTTATAATTAAGAGTTATACATGAACCCGCACAAAACCAACGGAAAAAAATCTGTTTAATTGGCTGAAATTTTGCAGAAAGATAGTTTTCAGCATGATGATCAAAAGTCCCATGCTATGCTCTGGCTATGCATGGAATTCGACGCTGACAATGAGAAATATCGTTGTGATATTTAGAAATATCATTGTAAAATTTGTGCCCCAAGATCGGAAACAAACTGTATAGTATTCAGCAATATTTATCAGCGGCTAAATAATATACAGAAAGTTCCATTTCAAAAAACAAACGATATTACGAAAAGATAAAGATACCTAAAAGAAGATTAGTGCAATTACAATGTTTATAAAAAATATCAAATTAATAACTTGTAGGGATAATCTAGACAAATTCAAAAGCCCCAAGTTCTAGTCGGTCATGGCGCCGTATTTGCCGCGTCGATTTGTCGCGCGACCAATTGTCCGCATCGAATTGTCGTAGATCCATTATCACCAGTCTAAGTAAGTGTATACGAGTGTTTTTGGGGTCACTAACTAAATCCAAATATTGGTAGATGTAATACCAAGAAAGATTCTTAAGTTGCTAACATAGGAAGTGTGTTGAATTAATGCAGGGATAATTATGTCTAAGAAACTTAATTTTACTGGAGCTCTTTTGGAGCCAATATCTTCGAAAGGGATGCCTATTCAAAAAAAGTCAATATGAACTAGAAGTATTGGTTCACGTGTATTTTGTACCCGTGAGATTTCCCACATTTTTCCGGACAACCTGTATAAAAAACCGGTAAAAATGTCCATTAAATTTCCTTTATTTTAATTTAAAAATCTTTTAAAAACTGTTTTACCTTTCAAAGATAACAAATATGTTAAAATACGGTAAAAAAATCTCAATCTTCTCAAATTGAAAATTGAGCAGTCGCATCACGAACTGCCAAAGTCGTCCTAAAGAAAGTTTTCTGAAACGTGGGCCCGCATAACAATTTTTCTCTAAAGATAATGTTATTTCTGAACACGTCGCCACTTTGAAAATAGTCTTAAAATTTCACTTTCATAGTTTCAAATCGGGTTAAAATAGTGTTTTATACGGGAAGAGTTCAAGGATAATACTCGAAATTCACGAGGGAATACACTTGAAAATCCGGCAAAGAGAAAGATTGTGACGATATTCAGGGTTAATTTTACAAAACAAAACAATGTTTGGGTAGTGACGTAGAAAACGCATTAATTTTTGTTTGTGATATTTTTATTAAAAAATTTGACTCTTTTTTATTAAACCATTTTCTTATAGTCTAGTAAATGAAGGGACAAAGCTGTAAATAAATCTGTACAGTTTTCCCTTGTACCGCAATTCTTAGGTCTTCTCAGATGCTTTCGAGCAAGAAAAAGTTTATCAACATTAACAGGTGGGAAAGTGCTGAAAATGGGTTTCCCGCTAATATCTGCCAAAATATGCAAATTGGAGAATTTTTGTTTAGACAAAAAATGAAGATCGCCATCTAATCTACAAAAATGGTCTTTCTATTTTTTTTAAAATCGATAGTTTTCGAGATAACGAAACCAAAAGTCTTCTTATTTCAGCTGCCGCTCTACCGCTAGAATGCCGCTATCTTCATGGATTCACTTATAAGCGGGCGAACGAATTGTTCCATTACTCGGGCAATATTGTACAATAATAATCATTTAAAGTTCATCGGATTGGGAAAACCCGTACCTATCATTGCATATGAGTTTGGGTCCATTCTGATTTTTCTAGAATATTAAAAAAAGCGGTCAAACTTTTTTTCACAATATTTTGAGAGTATCTCATTAATTTATTAATATTTTTTGAAAAAATGGTTTGTTATTAACATTTCTTTATTATTATGAGACCTTAGCAAGTGTTTAATGAAAATTTCCTTTACCATCATTCTTGCGTTTTGATAAAATTGTAACCGTTTCCGGAGTTCTGAAAATCTGTACTAAACGCGAATCAAAAACTCATCATCTATTGAAATGCTTTTCAATGCACATCATTTGAAAGCTTAGAGTATCTAGTTTCTAAATGTACTTTTTTCTTTTTAATAAAGTCCAATAATTTTTTAACAATGCATTTTCAAACCCGTGGACCAGAAATTCGGTAAGAAACTATCACATCTATCCAGTGTGGAAAGTTATGGATTTTTCGACTGCTGTTTTTGCTAAAAATATTGGTGTTGCGAATAAAATGGTAGGGACCATTTTTGTAGATTTCGAGGTGATATGCATTTTTTGTCAAAACAAAAATTCTCTAATTCACATATTTTGACAGATATTGGCGTTAACTTTT
Organism: Listronotus oregonensis; assembly: GCA_019359885.1. Taxonomy (NCBI): domain Eukaryota; kingdom Metazoa; phylum Arthropoda; class Insecta; order Coleoptera; family Curculionidae; genus Listronotus; species Listronotus oregonensis. The sequence continues at coordinate 308 of JAHBCN010010940.1, read as the reverse complement.
TCTCACTCGAAAACATCCGCGAAGACCTAAGAATTGCACTACAAATGAAAACTCTACAGATTTATTTCCAGCTTTGGGTACTTTCAGGTCTTCAGTTACTGGACTATTAGTATTAAAGTGTATTACTTTTAGATACAAACTACCTTTTCAAAAAAAGAAATTTTATAAGGTTACCTTCAGGTCAAGGTGATGTACCTTAAGGTCAAGAAAAATGAGAAAATATTACAATTCCATTTAAGTTTTTTTGCCCCCTACTTTATGTGTTTTTAACTAAACAGTTTAAAAGTCTTTACAATTTCTTTAAGCAA
>JAHBCN010010939.1:0-30042 GCA_019359885.1 Listronotus oregonensis | reverse complement strand
TTTTTAAAAATAAAATTGGTGAGTTCTTTCCCACTAATTTAAATTTTCAAGAGATTTTTTAAGTAAAATGTCCAATCAGGAAAACATAAGTTTTTTAAGAGAAAATTGCTTTCGGACTTAGCACGGCTTTTATATTAAAAACACTAAATCAGCAAAATTCTTAAAGTCTCTAATTTTTTAAAACTTGATTCCGGTGCGTGCAGGCCAGAGTCCCGACTGAAGGTCTGGAGCAAATTACAATGAATTTTGCAAATTAAGAAATTAATTTCTGCTTAGGGCGGTTTTTCTATTTTTCAGTTTTTTAGAGTTCTATCCCAAACTACTCTCCCGGACTGGCCATCAATGCATGGAACAGCTGGATTTCGTAGGGGCTCGGAAAAACTTATTTTCGGATTAAGAAGGAAAGCTTTTACCTTTGGAGCGATAGCGCCTATCCCAACTCCTGAGTACTGACGTAGGCAGTCACTAGTACTCCGCGGACTTTCCTGTACCTATTTAACCGAATTCCACTAGAAAACACGCCGCGAGAATTTTTCTTAATTATCCTACTTCTTCAGTAAAGGAAATTCTACCAAATACCACACTGGCTTTTGAAATAGAATGGCCAATACACAGTGCTAATCCCCTTTTACCCAGCGAGTGCAAGTGCTGGGAATATTGCTGGCATAGCAAGCGCACCGATCGACTTGAGGCCCGTCTACGAGTTGACAGGGAGTCGAGAGATCTTTTAAAAAATAACGCGAAGTGTCGTGGACGAAAGCTAGTAATGATCTCTTGATTTCTCTAAAAAGCCCTTGTCTTTTATACGTTCTACCAATTACTAACTGCGTAGTTTTTGCTTCTGACCAATCACGAGCCGTCTGAGTCACCCTTGAATCGCGACTTTTAGTATTCTCTTTTGAAATCGAAAAATCGAGCTATTTTTAACGCGTCGCGACCCTTAATTACCAATTTACTCGCGACCCAATTAACTTTACGCCGTGATTTTAGTCTTAAAATACGCGTTTGAGAAGTCCCTTTAGTTTAAACCTAATCCCATTAGAATCCCTTATTAATTAAAGATTTCCCAGCGGTTTTTCCGCGAAGGAGGCATTTTTTACGGGATATTTTCCCTATAAATTATTGAATACTAAATTTATTCATTACCCTAGGACCCTGTTTAAAGTTTTAAATTATGTAATTGGTCCGGGGCTAACTTATTATGAAAACTAATTGAAAATTCATTCAGTATTTTTCCCAGAATCGTGAATTTTCCCACACGGAATAGGACCGTTTTGACGTGATTAATTTTTGACTATCAAAAATTTTCAAGCAGCCGGTAACTCCTGACCACTCCCCTTTTTCCACGTAAAACGCCCATTTAAATCATAACTTAGTATTCTTTTATTAATTTATTATTGAATTAATTATTAATACTGGGATTTTTTAATGTATTAATTTCGGTCTAAACTGGGGCAAGAGATTTAAAAGAAATGCGGACCCTGAGAGGTGCTCCGCGTAAAATCCCAGGTAATTAAGCAGGTAGTTTTCTGCCTTGCATTTTTATTGTGTTAGGTTTTTCGTGTATTATAGGAATATTTTAATAATATTATTTATTTAATATATGGGAAATGATATCTTGAATTATTTAAAATAGTTTTAGAATTTTATGGGGGTTTAAAAAATAAAAAAATTATTATAAAAAGTTACTTTTGCAACAAAGTCGGTAGAGCGAGCAAGTGACAATGTCGCGTGGCATTCGAGTCTCATCGGAATCCTTCGGGTATCATCGTGAAGAATCTCACATGTTGCTCTGTTCTATTATCAATGCATTTGTTTATTTGTGATATTGTCTTTTATTATTTTTCTATACATTTTTTAAAATTAATCTAAATAAAAAGCTTTTTAGTGGATTCTGGTATGTAAAAGCAACTTTTTTTGGTGTTTTGTGGACGTCTGTATTAAACTAAGAAGTTTAAAAAACTTTTCTTCCAACATGCGAAGCTATTGGAAACATTTTCTTGCATCTTTTCTCATTTTTTTTTTGGTGTTCCATAGACGTCTACAGTGTGTCCCAAATTGGTGGGGAATGTATGGGGATCTTGGAAACCACGATAGATAGAAAATCGGTTAAATGGGGAAAGTTTTGGACAATTATGTTAGTAAGCTATTCCCGTTTACTACATGGTTTTATTTATTCAGGTTTTTGAGAAATTTTGAAAAAACCTGAAACATTCATTTTCGAAAATCGGCCATATTTTTTTTATAAGTGAAAATTTTTTAAATCTGTAAAAACTTCTTCAAAGCAACTCTCTTTGTAAAATATGACTAAGCAGTCAATTTTTTTTTCTACGTTTCGGGTTTTTAGAATTATCATCAACTTTATTTTTTCATATGGGCGCCATATTGGATTTTTTCCCTGCCAAATAGTGCTTTTTATTCTGATTTCAACAATGTATAACATGTTATAGTTTAGGAGTTTATAACCTCATCTATTTCAAAAAACAAATATTTTCTCAGTTGGCCTTAATTCCGTCGAATGTCATCTAGCGTGTCATAAACTTGATATTTTGCAACGTTATTTCCAAAGCAATAGAAATGTTGAGCGACGCGTCGCATCGCGTCGCGCTAATGGGCGAGCACATTTAAACTCTGTAATAAAAAATGGGGTCTATTTAAAAAATATATTGATGATGTCTACAGGAATCGCCCTGTATATATTAATTCTGTTTAAAAAAATGCGCAAAAAATCAAAGTTAACGGGTTTGTGCGTTTTTCCCAACACGAATGCACTGTATATTTGTTTTCCTACGAGCGTGCGAAAAGTCCACTTTTCCGCACGCATTTGAGTGCGCAAAGTTGCACTTTTCCGCACGGAGTGCGGAAAAGTGAACTTTTCTGCACGCTGTGTGGAAAAGTAAAACTACCCTAAAATCTTACAAATAAGCAAGATTTATATGTATTTTAGTAATTGTAGGCTATTTCATGCAATTCAACTAAAACACACAAAAAAAACATTTTTAAACATTTTAATTACCCTGTATAATAATAATAAATGATTATGACAAGTCAAGCAACAATATGTAATCTTGGTGATTTTAACACATGTCAGATTTTTTCTTCGTTTCCATATGAACAAGCAATTGCACAAATGAATTTCAATACAAACAAGCATTTTTAATAAAAAGGCGCCATAGTATCTTTTTTTAATTAAATAAAAATCCGACAAAAATAATTATTTAAAATGAGTAGTTCCGATGAGGAGCTACCAGATTCTATCCTGGATGCAGCAAATACCGTAAGTTTGAATTTATTACCAGCAAAATCTCGTGAAAAATATGAGAATCAATATAGTCATTTCGAAAACTGGTGCTCCAGCAAGGGGACAAAAAGTATTAAAGAAGAAGTGTTCTTGGCCTATTTTGCGGATTTGCAAAAAACATATAAACCTAATACTTTATGGAGTAAGTACTCTATGTTAAAATGTGTCCTCAAAGTGAAAACGAACCTTGATTTAAGTTCATATTTCAAGCTAACATCACTACTTAAACACCAAAACGTGGGATACCGGCCAAAAAAATTAAAAACTTTCATTAAAGACGAAGTTTCAAGATTCATGAAAGAAGCACCTGATAATATTTACCTTCTAATAAAAGTTGCTACAATTTTTGGATTAGCCGGTGCTTGTAGGAGAGATGAACTTACAAAAATAATGATTGATGACATACAGGATAATGAAAATTTGATAGTGGTGAAAACTCCTGACAGTAAAAATAACACTTCTAGAATCTTTGTAGTGTCCGATAAAACAAATAACGGACTTTATCTGCAATTGTACCGTAAATATGCAAATTTGCGAAAACCACATACCCCACACAGACGTTTTTTTGTCCAGTATAAACAAGGAGCATGCAGTACGCAATGTGTGGGAATAAATTCAATAGGTAAAATGCCTTCAGAAATTGCTGCATACCTAAAATTAAAAAATCCAGAAGAGTACACTGGACATAGTTTTCGTCGATCCTCTGCGACTATGTTAGCGGATTCTGGAGAAGGAATTACCAATGTCAAGCGACTTGGGGGCTGGAAATCAACGGCTGTAGCTGAGAGCTACATTGATGAATCCACAAACCAGAAAAAGGATATGTCGAATAAAATATTCACCATGAACAATTCCCCTCCTGAGCTAAGTCAACCTTCATCAAGCCGTACAATAAGCGCTTCCATAAGCCACCCGCTAAATGAAATTACAGGTTCTGCAATTAATTTACAATATGCTAATAACTGTTCTTTTGTTGTAAATGTTATCAACAAATAATTCCCATTTATAAATATGTTGTTGTAGTTCTTTCAGATTAAACATAATTTAAAAAATAATCATTGCTTTAACATTGGTATTATCTGACGCTCGTAGGAAAAATTTTGTTCCTAACGCTTGCGCAAAGTGACTTTTCCGCACTTGACTGCTTGCCCGAACCCCACTTCTCGTCGTTCGGGCAACGGCAGTCGCGTGCGGAAAAGTATCACTTTGCGCACTTGTTAGGAAAATAACTATAACGATCAGGTATGTTTCAAACTAGTGACAGGTTAATCAAAAATGACTTTAGCATGCGCAGCAACAATCTTAGTAATTTTAATTATGCTGTATTGGTAACAAATTTCATTGGCAGTAACAAAAAATGACGAAGGGTTAAATTTTGATGAACATATCGCAAATATAATTTAGCTCTGCTTGCGCTTTGCCGTGTTGCCATCCAAATTGCTGTTTAAAAAATTATAACTAGGCTACAGTATGTTTCTAAATCAGTCAAATATTACTGGTTGTTTAAAGAAGCAATTAAAAAAAAAGTTATATTTAAAAAGTTATTATCGACCATCTAAAGTATTTTGATTGATCAAAAACTAATTGCTGATCAAGGGTTGAGATGTTTGTTTGGTTTATAATTATATCATTATATGGCAATTATTTTCTAATTGGGAAAAGATGCATTTGATCAATATGGGTTTTTTTAATAATGCATTCTCGGAAAAGTCAGTTTTTTCTATTTGAAATAGTTTCGGTAAATGTTAATTTCAAGTGACGTTATTATTTAGTAGTACTTGGTAATAATAATAACAATTCATTTTCTAAGAAGAAAGTAGATGCAAATTAGAAACATAAAAAAATGTAAGGTATTATTTAATATTTTCAAGTCATACAAGGTTAAATTAAACCATTATTGTACAAGTATTGTACGAGGTCATAAGATAAAAAACATGGAATAATGCCTAATAAAGGGTTTCTAGGCTGAAAAATGTTGTTTAAACATATCTAAACGGTCCCATTCTTGAGATACAGGGTGAGGAAAAATTTTTAAACTTGGTATTTTTCCATTATTTTTAAATTGAGTTTTTCGATTTGAATGAAACTTCGTACAGCCAAAAAAATTACCAAAAGACACCTTTTGATAATTAGTTTTCTTACTTTTACGGAGCAATGGCCTAGCTTCAGGTTATTTTATTATTTTTATTATGCCATCCTTTTGTCATAACTCATTTTGGTATTACACTATTACACTATTGATAATTTGGTGTGTGGTACCTATTTACTGCTTGGTTTTATATAAAAAAAGAAACTTAAATAAATTCAGATATCTTTATTTTAAACTAATGTGTTACAAAAAGAGTAACATTTAAAATTAAAGACTTCTTAATAAGTCATTTTTAATGTTTAAAATTAAAATATCTTGAAAACCGTTAAGTTTATCGAGTTCATTTAGAAGCATTTTTTTATGCAGAACTAAGCAGAAAACAAGTATTAAGTACCTACCAAATTATCAAAAATAATAATAACAAAAAAGTTATGCTAAAATATTAGTAAATAAAAGAATAAAATTGTTGTTTTGATGCAAAACGTAAAAATCTGCATCCTCAAAACAAGGTATGACCACACCCCTTTCCCCTTTATAAAATTAGGCGTTGTGCAAGTTACGAAGATCAATCAACAGACAGATCCAAGCTTTTTTCCAAATTTTTACTTTAAAGCCCAAAATTCAAGGTGTAAAGTTATTGTTGACCCACTCTGTATATAGGCCCTCTATAATGGGGTTTGCTTTATAAATGCCTTTTTTTGCTGACAGTGCCCAAAAATAACATTATTTTTAATACGCCCCAATTAAATAAATACAAATTGTGTTTGTATTAGTTTTAGATTTAATGATTTGTTTACCATTTGAAAAAAGAAGAAATGACTGATATTGGAAATACTGATGTTCCTAGTCAAAAAAGATCTAGAGGAGGTTTATGGTTATTTTATGTTTTGCTTTAATATCTTATCTATTAAGCTGTACACTTGTATGTTAACATAATACAGAAATTAGGAGATGTTCAAATACTCAACTATACAATAGCCAGACTAAAATAGGGATAAGGGAAGCAAAAACAAATAAGCAAATGACCTTCCTGTTAATTTTTTGCATGGGTAGTTATGGAGACCAAATTTCCAGACTAACAGAGAAGGTTTTGTTCAATTATTATTATTTTTTAATATCCTTATTTTAGAAAACTACTGCGGATAGTATTTTGAATTAAAAAACTTTAGATAAACTCAGTAGTATAACTGGTTTGTTTATTTGTTGTTTTAGAAGATAAAATGTACAAATATTATTGCAATGTGACTGTAAATATGCTTTAAAAAATATCAATACATTTTATATATTTATTTTAGGTGTTTGTTTTCTTACCCTTAACCTGATTTTAAAATATTGGGATCAATACTATTGAAGCATAAAAATTAGCTTTTTAAAGTAAGATACAACAGCAACAGTTTTTTTGATTAAAATAGAGTTGTGTCAAGATCTAGGGGAAATAACATTTTAATTTAGTCAAATATGTAATATTCCAGGCCGTACTTTAAAAAATTGACTTTTAAAATGGTATTTAAAAGCGAAACGTCGGGTTAAAAAATAAATATCATCATCTTCTACGGTGGCTCATGCTGTAGAAACCAATGAACATAGATAGTATTTTCTTATATGAGAAAGACTCATCTCATACCCTACGGTGGCTCATGCTGTAGAAACCAATGAAGATAGATAGTATTTTCTTATATGAAAAAGACTTTTAAACTGTTTTCCTACAGGCTTTATCTGGTGCTAGCTCTGACCCCAGAGCTTTGACGGTAGTGATTGCTTTAAAATAGGGAAAGACTTAAATAGAATATAGGTTCCGATTTTTTGTCAAGACTTGAGACAGAACAAGTTTAGTATTTATTTAAGGTAGCATGACTATCCAACGCTGTAGTTAAAAAGTTTTAAAATCACATTTGTTTTTCTTTTTGGAAACATCTAATATAGATTTTCTGCAAGTTTTAAAAATCTTAATCTTTGCCAGTGGCCTCCTTGACCTCCAGATTTATCCTTCGTAGAACATGTCTTTTCTGGGATATGAATTAATTTTCTTGGGGTAGAATCAGTGAATGTGCAGCAAACAGAGGAGCATCTATACATTATTAATGTCGAGGTAGGATATTTTAGTCAAAAGCTAAAATTTTGACTTTAAATTGTAATTACATACATAGGAGGAGTTGGCGGGAAAAACGATGAATATTGCAAAATAAGTAATTTAAGATAAAGCGTTTTTTGTATTTCAAGTATATACAGATAGATTAAAGAACGTTCTAAAATAATAAAATTTAAATACCAGCAAGCTACATATTTAATTAATTTATTTATTTATTTTAAGAATATTAGCAAATTTTTTATTTTTCAAAAAATCAGTGTAACGCTTCTTTGGGGAAAAACGAGAAAGTTTCATAGTTTGGCTAATAAAAGAGTTTCCTTAAACACAACACCTAGTTTTTACATACCACCTATTTATATCGTTTTAATTTATTTTCAATGACAGCTTTCTTGCTTTCTTTGGCTGCTTTTTGGGTTTGTAACTGCTTTTTCGTTACCCACCTCAGTCATTCTTTTAAAAATTACATTAATTAATGTTTATTTATTTCGAGAATAAATCACTGCTCCGGTAAATATTTACTTAAACTAAAAATAATAAACAGTTCTATAGTAATTAAGGGGGATAGCCACTGTGGCGGCCGAAAAAATTATCTACATTCAAAAAATTTTTTGACGGGGATTTTGAGAATCGTTTTTTTTTAACTCATTAAGTGCACAATTAATATAGTTTTTACAAATTTTTATTTAACAATATTAAGTAGTTACATAGTTATAAATAATACCGTAAACTAAAAGAAATTTCCCCTTCACAACGACATTGGTTTCTCGAAAACGGGTTATTTGAAAAAAAAAACAGCCTTTATTATAATCTGTATGAATGCCAATTTATCGCCGTTTTGTAAAAAGCAAAATAAAAAAAAAATCGGCTACGTGCAACGATAACTACATGCATACAGATTATAACAAACTCTGATATTCTTTTTTTAGATAAGCCGTTTTCGAAAAAAATCAATGTCGTTGTGGAGGTATTTTTTTAAAACTTTACAATATCGTTTATAACTATAAAACTATTAAATATTTTTTAAGAAAAATTTGTAAAAACTATATTTAATATGCATCTAAAAAGAAAAAAAAAAGATCCCCAAATTCCTTAATAATTCCCGTGAAAAAAATTCCCGAACATTACCCTTTTTTTCGGCCGTCAAGGTGGCTATCCCCCTTAACAAGTCACCACGCGAGGCCAGGACGGTTTTACCCGTCAGCGACAATTCTGGAACCCCAGCATTTTTCTCACTTACGCTTGCCCAATTTTTTTACGTCGGTGCATAAAGTATTGATGTTTTTTTCAGTTTCAAAGAAGATTTTGTTTCTATTCTAACAAGATTTCTAACATTAAGGTACATTATTCGAAATTATACATTTTCTATTACTAAAAAATGTGTAAGTATTATAGAACTCTAAAAAAATCATAACAAACTCATCAACGAAAACCGGAAGTTGTCAAAATAATTGTTAAAATTAGATTTAAAATAAACTTAGATTAGCATTAGCGATGACATCCTGACCCACAAATTAAGCTTTGTCGAGTAATTTAACTAATAAAGGAAGCAGCCTCTTGTTAATTTGCTAATTCATTTTATAAATCGTATGTAGGCACAACAGGCAAAAGCAGTGGCGGGCACAAAAGCCTTTACGGAGTGCACATGATGAACTTATTGCCTGTAAAGTTCCAAATCCGAAGAGTCAGTTAAATAAAATACTGTAGTAAGGAAAGTAACTCTCTATGTGGTTACTTTAGTTTTTTTTCTGAAAATACCAATAAAAAAATAAAAAATATTTTTTTTTTACTTTCACGGCTTATAACTTTTAAATTATTGTTTGCAGAGAAAAATTCTAGTAAGAAAAAAAATATAATAAAGTTTTTTGCAAGATAGAACTTATTAAAAATCTCAAACTGCATTACGATTTTTGCAAAATAGAAGTGACCAAAAGAAGGGAAAAAAGCGTATTTTTCTTGCGTGATTTTTTTGAAACTTGTAGATTTTTTAAGGAGCTTCATATTAGTCCAATAAAAACCGTATGCTATGATGAGAAAAATTAAGTTAAATTTCGCTAAGTTTGGTTTGATTGTTTTTGCATATTAATTCTGCAATTCAATTTCGTTTAAAAAATTTTGACAATTTAGTTAATATTTTTTAAACATTGTAGTCCAGGGATCTAAAGCTTTCAAACATGTTTTTAAAAAGAAAAATCGCATCATTACAGTTATTATTTTCGCTTATAAACCTATCAACTATCTTTATGAATTTTTAATGAAAACATTTTTCCGAAAATAGGATTAAAAGTACTCCCAAAGACGCTTTTTTTAATATCTCGAAATTGTCAATCGGTGGATTGGTTGCCGAGATTCAAGCTGCTAAAATTGACCGGCGCGGCGCGGCGTTTACGGCGAATCTATTAACAATAATAAATATCAACTTTTAGCACATGGGTTATATAGAGTTATTGTCTTATTTTTATTCATATTTTACTAATTAAATAAATTAAAAAAATATGTATGTTGTCATTTGTTTAAATAAAAATTGCCTAAACAATAATTACCTTCTGCAATTATTCATAACTTAAAACAGTTGTTAAGAGCTCCCAAATGATTCAATTTTCATTTGTAAAAAAGCGTTTAAAAGCTTAAAATCTCTGGGATATGTGAAAAAAATAAATTGTCCATTTTTCCAAATAAAATGAGATAGCGAAATTATTGTGCAAAAACTATTAAATTTAGCATCATATTGGACCATAGCATGAAGTTTTATCTGACCAAAAATAAAAGTCGTCAGAGAAATTTAAGAGTCCAAAACATCTAAGCAAAAAAGTACATTTTTCCACTTCTTTTTTGTTTATTGCAATTTGCAACAGGTTTAATCAATGTTGCACTTTTAAACTAATTCTATTTTGCAGAAAATTTAGTAAGAAACTTATCCTACAATTTTTTTCTACGACCACCACTTAGAAAGTTATTAGCGATTTAAATAATCAAACAAATTTGAAAACCAAACCGACCCAGATTAAAAAATAAATAAAAAAAAAAAACAGTTGTTTTGCACAGGGTTTTTCCTTATTATTTAGCATGTTTTTAAAGGTTATATTTAAAGAAATACAGAAAAGTGGTTTATACAAAAGTTTTGGGATTTTTTATGAAGATTTTAGATACGGCATTTAATAAACCAACTGACGATCGGAAAAAAGAAAATTTATAAATATATATATATATATATATATATATATATATATATATATATATATATATATATATATATATATATATATATATATATATATATATATATATATATATATATATATATATATATATATATATTAATAAAACATCCTGCATGTTTTTTTATTAAAAATACAAAATTTCCCTATAAACAATGAATAATGGAAAATCAATGGCCCAATGTACTTTTTCATTTAATTATTTAACTGCCCATTGACACAATATATGTTGGTGCCAACATCGGCCCTTATTGCGTTTGGCACACCGGCCCATCGACACTTATCAGTCAGTTTGCCAATACTTCTACAGGCCCTATGATATATTATAAAAAACCATTGGGGTGTTAACAATATTAGAAAAATATAGTAACTAAATATTACCGATGTTTCATTTAGGGCCACTGCTGGAAAATCATTGGGATATTAGCTAAATATTAACTAATATTTACCGTGATTTACTTAGGCTTACTGTTGGAACACCACTGGAAAACCAAATGAAATAAAAATGTAAAAATTTTGATTTTTATTAAAAAAAAAAATATGAATACATAAAAACAATAATTATATATTGCCTTGAGCACAACAAGACAAACGAGGCACTTAAAACAATGTGGTTTGCAGATGAATTTAAAATGTCATAAAATAGTCTAACTACAAAAATACGAAACAAAATTAGAATTAACATAACAGCCAATAATAATACAAAATATAATAATAACAAGGATTCTAAAAACTATAAAATATCACCATAATATACTTTTTATTTGCCATAACATCAAAAAAAAAAAAAAAACTGCCGAAAAACGGTACAAACTTTCCGATCACGTTATCCCTAATCATTCACAAAAATCATCAAGCTTCTGAAAAAGTTAGATTATGGTGGCACGCTTCACTTTTAGTTGTCGGTGGTTAGGCAAAGGGCCAAAAAACACGATGCTAAGTAACGAATAATTGCAGTGGGCCAATGCTTAATTAATAACGTTGAATTTGTAACTCAGTTAAATTAATAGGCCACTGTAGATATATCATTGTCTTTTTTCTGTCGAACCATTAACTGAGGATTAATATCAGGCCAACGAATGGTGATAGACACAGTCAATTAAAAGACACTGACATTAGTGGGCCATCACAGTACCTTTAGAAAATCGGCAAACGCTGTTTATAGGGTTTAGCGTTTTCTCCTTTTCAAAAATTTATAATATGTCTATGTTTGGATAAGCAGTTTTGTAACAATTCGACTTTAAATTTTCATTTTATATGCAATGGAGCACCCCTACTTAGGTCTAGTAAGTCGTGAGAGCCTAATAATAACTTCTATGTTAGATGCAGTTTGGCCAAGGATAACGACAGGTAAGAAAACAAATGAATTGACGTATTTTGTACTTAAAGAAAAAAGATTGGCTACTACCACTACCCCCTACTATAATAACGTGTATGCAATTGTGTTGTTTATATTATATAAATTCATTTGTTTTGTTATGTCGTCATCCTTGGCCAAGTGAGATCTAACCTAGAAGTTTTGTTTGGCTTTCACGGCTTACTAGACCTAAGGAGAGGTGCTTCATTGCAAATAAAATAAAAATTTTAAAAACTAACCGTCGGAGAAAAACGAAAAATTTTTATATTTTTAATGAAAGAAGTACCATTAAAAAAAATATTCCCGATTTTTCTAATTTCCGATAGTCAGTTGTTTTTCAAAAAAATCATATCTAAAATTTTCATAAAAAGTCCTACAACTTTTGTATAAAGCACTTTTTGTATTTCTTCAAAAAATACCGTTAAAATCATGCCAAATTATAAGAAAAAGCCCTGTTTATGTAAAAAATCACATATTCAGGTTCAAGATTCTGGACTCAATTTGCAAAATTGTTCAACAAAATTGGATTGCAAAATTAGAGTGCAAAAACTATAAAACGGATTTTATCGAAATTTGGCATGATGTTTTACGATGGCAGACTAGCTTAAAAACTGAATATAAGGGTTTTATTGTGAAGAACATAAGATCATTGATATAAGAAGGAAATAGTGCTCTTGCCGTACTGGAACCTGACGAAATTCTGCAATAACTGATAAACCTTAATTGGAAAGAAAACTGGAGAGCCAAAATCAAAGTTTAGGTAAAAAAACGTTTGAAGCAAGTTTGTTGAGAAGCACCCGACCTGATCAGTAGCCTTAGATATGGGAATAACAATGGCCTAGGAATTGAAGAGGTTGGTGGATGAAGGAGTTATGATACATTTTCTAAATTACTGTTACTTATACTAAAAGAAGGTGATATCCGCCCATTCTATTATATCTGTCTTTTAGGAATTATTGATAGGTACTACTTACTACTAAGTAATTATCGATAATCCCTAAAGAAACATATGAGTTAGATTAGGCAGATATCACCTCTTTTATTACAACTACCAAAAATTAGGATAATGTCATACAACACCTTCATCCACTCACCTCTTTAATTGTCAAAAAACTCATAAGGCTTGCTTGTTCTACTTATGTAAAATAAATAGAAAAGATTGCTGTGGATCTTTTATGACGGGGTCTCTCTACATGTATAACTATGTCAAAGAGCAAAAACAAGCATTACTCTTTGACATATGTTTTTCCAAACACTTTTAATATCCAATGTTTCCAGTCAGTTTTATTGGCACTAAAAATATTAAAAAATTAAACTTTCAATAAGTTGTTAAGGTATTTATTTGACACACGCTATAATTAAATTTCGTAAATAATTAAAACAAGGCTTGGCTTTTCTTCCTATTCTTCTTTTAAACCTTCGGTTTGAAAATTGGAATTTTCCTTACTTTCTTCCACAAAACTAACTGACATGCTAGGGGCTACAGTGACTTCGCCTGGCTCACAAGACTCGCTGGTCTCTCGGGGCTCGGAGGGCTCAACGACTTTCGACTTTTTCTTTCGTATGTCTCTGGGTAGTTCTGTTGGACAGTTATAGGGCTTTTCAAATACATCGTAAGGTATAAAATCGTGCGGAACTGGCCACACTCTATCTGCAAATGAAGAAAGAAAAAAATAAAAGTTTGTAGTTTCAGTAAGAGCGGCTAGCGTCAAATCACTTAGACCATTAAGTAACGGACAAAATATTGTTTGTAGTATATTTTATTGTGTGTACAGGGTGTCCCATTTTGGGTACTTTTGCAGGGTATCTCGGTTATTTTTAACGTTAGCGGAATGCGGTTTTCGCGCGGTTTTCGCGAAATTTCCATAGCCCTTTTAGTTTTTAAAAAACAGACATTTTTTGACAGTGTGCTACTGATATAATTTTTTTCGTGAAGCTAAAGATGCCGTTAACGAAATTTCCATAGCCCTTTTAGTTTTTAAAAAACAGGACATTTTTGAAAATATTGCATTTTGGGACCCCCTCGTATTTGCGTTATCCTTCAACTTATCGAAAAGGTAAAATAACTCTCTGATATAATTTTTTCCGTAGAATGCAGTGATGTAGTAATATGAATATTTGTCTATCTTATCGGTTTTTTGATCGACTTTTGATTGAATTTCCAGAACCTCATTAAGGCCTCGGAACTACCTCCCGTTATTGTTGCCGCTGTACGTTTTCGTTCAAATATGTTTTAGTATATTTTTTATTTAATTAATATTTATTAATTTCTTTAAATAATGGCGGCGTATGAAAATTATGAAAAATTTGATATGCTGGTATGTGGTATACAGAGTAATGAAAATTCTGAAGAAGCTTCGGAATTATATTTCCAAAGGTAAGTAAGCTATTATGGTCGTTAACGATAGAAGACCCAATCGACAAATACGTAAAATTATCGATTGTTTTAACCAGCTTCATTTATTTTTTTAATGTCCGACTGGTATATTATTTGACAAATAATAATATTATGTCAAAGTCAGTTAAATACGAAATATTACCCTAGGGCGTTATTAAAAAAAATAACGCCCTAGGGCCTAAAAATTTACCAATAAATAAACAATAAATTATCTTCATTTAAGCATTTATTACGAAAATACAAACATACTTAAACAATATACTTATCATAATAAAAATTATTTTTTAAAGTAAAACGTACAATTTTCAAACTGACCGGAAAATTTCACATTTCCATACCCCACCGCAGTTGCTGTGTTATGAAGTAATACTTTTCCTAACTACTAGGGAAGCATTAGCCAATTTGGACCTTTTACTATCATCCACGTACCCTCGTGCTACCGAAGAACTCTTCCAGCCTCCTAACCTCATTAAGCTCTCGGAACTACCTCCCGCATCAGAATGAATTGTTGCCGCTGTACGTCTTAAACAATGACCTGTGTACGCCTTAGCATCAGGTAAACCCAAATATGTAGCAATCTTAGAGGGTATATTTCCAAATGTATTTTTACCAATAGGCTGCACAGTACATCGTTCATCACGATAGCACAAAAAAAACCTATCAATAGGTGCACTTTTAGGTCGCAAAGACACATAGTCCCGAATTAACTTTGTTGCGCACATTTCTCTGTCATCAATAACCAAAAAGCTCCTTGTTTGCCCATTTTTACTTTGTGGAATGTCAATAAATATATGCTGACCCATATCACGCACATCGAAAAACTTCATTTTCACAAGCTCGTCTCTTCTACAAGCTCCGAATACACCTATCACTAATGCAACTTTATCTGCCAAATATTTTTCAGTCGGCGCTTCTTTCAAAAAAGTTATAACTTGTTCGCGAGTCAGAACCTTCGACTTTTTGGGCTGATAATTTCTCCCAAGTTGCTTTAGAAACTGTTGCAGAGAAATAAACTTTTCATTACTTCTTATCTTCATATGAACTATTAATTCTTTGATAAATCGTAAGCCCTTGATTTGGTTTGACAAACTTCAAAATGAAATATTCTTTCTCGTAAAAGGGAATAAAATTCTGGGGGGAGAGTAATATGACTCTGATATTACAACTATCTTGTAAAATTCTTTATAAAATAAGCCATCAAAACGGTATAAATTCGTCCATATAATGCGAAAACTCCCCCACGCAGCGTGCAGTTTCCGTCTTGAATACGTTCCCCAGGCCTCTGAAAAATGGAAATATTCTTTCATGACCGTTTAAATCCGCCATGGTTAGTTTTGTAAGCAAAGCATCTTTTTATTTATTTCTGGCGAGAATACAAGTCCAACAACACGCTTATTTTGAATTTGACATGTGTTTAGCAGCTTTCACTAAAAATTAAAAGTTGTTTTTCCCGGGGAGAGTTCATAACGTTAACTACCCCGCCCAGCACTTTTCCTGGTACACTTATTTTCCGGTAACTACTATCCTAAAGGACATTTCATTATAGCAGAAAACCCTCCATCGCATCGCAAAATTATTTTTTATGTGCTGTCTTATTGACAAATAACTTACAACCATGGTTACCACAATTACGTTTCAACAATTTTTTTAGGTAAATGCTAGTACTTGATTTGGTTTAAACTAATACATTCAAAAATTCATTCAAATTTTTCTCATATAAAGAATATTTAGTCGGACATTAAACGTGGAAGGCACCTCGGGTACGTAAGGATAATAACGCTTTCGGTCAACGTATATTCCTCGGGCCAAAGGCCCTCAGGAAACACACCATCGACCTCAAGCGTTATTATCCTTATGATACCTTAATAACTATAATATCCGTGATACTTTAAATGGTAATTATTGCTATACGGTTTTCTTCTATTTTTGGATTATATGGTAACTATAATACCCAGGTCGCAGAAAGCGTGATTAGGACTTTAAATTTTTAACATAAATGTTAGTCATTGTTGACAGGAATTTCCCCGCATTTTCACTATAAATTGGGAAAAATAAAAAGCTGCTTTAACTAAAGGAAATTAACCAGCTGACCAATAGACAATGAGCCCCTAGTCGGTCATGGTTAGTTTTTGGTAACGTTTTGGACAAAACCAGTTAAACATTTCCAACACCTTATTTTGATTTAACTGTTGTGCAACCCGGGGTATATCTAATTGCAAAGTTCGATTTTTAATATTTTAAAAGGGGTTACCCACTTATATTACATGAGTGGAGTTGTCAAAGTTACTTACAATATTACGCTTACGATTGTACTGTGTGGTCTAGTTTTTACCCCGCCCAAATTAAAGATCCAGAATATATTCAAAAATTTCTCTTCTATAGTAAGTACAAAAACTGTAATTTATTAAAAAATCTATAATATATAGGAAAACCGTGATCTTTAAATTTTTAACAAAATGTTAGATTTTGACAGGTTTCTTACTAAAATTATGGAATAACAATGACATAACGTTTTGTTAAACATTCCAAACCTTGATTAACTGTTGTGCAACCCGGGGTATATCTAATTGCAAAGTTCGATTTTTAATATTTTAAAAAGGGGTATTTACATGAGTGGAGTTGTCAAAGTTACTTACAATATTACGCTTACGATTGTACTGGGTCTAGTTGAAATTAAAGAAGAATATATTTAAAAGTTATGAAGTACAAAACTGCATATATAGGGTGATCCATTTAACCTCAAACAGGCAAAAAACGGAAAACGGGGTCCTTTAGAAGAAAATGTTTTACGTAAAAGTTGTTTCAAATGAATACCAATAGTTTGTGACCTTGACCGCAGTTTCAAGGTCATATCCCCATCAACTTTGTTTTTTCAAATAGGATCCCCTATTTTTTTCTTTAGAATCTTATTCTACGTACAAAAAGGAGCAACTTTTATATGAACATTGTTTTAATCTGATTTTAATTTAAAAGGCATTTAGCAAACAAATTCTGAAAATCCTTTTTTAAAATTATACATAGGTACAGAATAGCAAGATCAAAAACAGAAAAAAATATTATTGGAAAAAATTAGTGCTATTTAAAGATAGTGACCAAGTTCCGAACGTTTTTTGTTGCTACAATTTACCTCTAATTTAGTAATTATTAATTTTTGGCATTCGTGATTTTTATTTATCAGAGCAAAAAAAAGTTGAAATTATTTTTATTTACGGTGAATGTGGAAGAAGCGTAGCTGGTGCCATAACATGGTATGCCGAGCGTTTTCCCAACAGAGCTACTTCGCCGCGAGCCTCGTTTTATCGGGTTGTGAATAACTTTACAGAAAATGAAAGTGTGCAGATAAGGACAAAACATAAAGCAACTGTAACTGGTGAAAATAATTAAATTGCGGTGTTAGCACCAGTAGCAGTAGATCCCCATATATCTTCTTGAAGACTTTTTGATGACTCTGGAATCTTTAAGACAGGTATTTTAAGAATACTAAATCGCCACAAATTCCACCCATACCACATATCACTACATCAAGAACTACAGGGAGATAAATTCCAGAATAGGATGATATTTTGCGAATGGGATATTTTGCGAATTGGCACATGACCAAATGCAATTCAATGCAAATTTTTTTCTTAACGACTTGTTTTCTAATGAATCTGGTTTTACCAATCATGGGTCGGTAAATAGACACAGTATGCACTATTGGAGTGTAGAAAATTCAAGGTGGTTGCGTGCGGTTAAACATCAGCGTCCTTGGTGCGGAAATATCGGAGACCAACTAATTGACCCGTATTTTATTGATGGTCCACTAGATGGACAAAAATATTGCAATTTTCTTAATAAGGAATTACCAGCATTTCTTGAAGAACTAACTATTTTACAAAGGGAAACTATGATGTTTCAACATGATGGCTGTCCAGCTTATTATTCAAAAATAGCACGTGATGCATTAAATCGAGACTACAGAGATCGCTGGATTGGAAGGGGTTAACGAGAAGTGAAACTCCCTTTGAACTAGAAAAGTTGAACATACCCCTATTACTGAAACAGAGGTTATTAGGAGATCGAGTTCGAAAGTGTGGAAATCCAACCAGATTATGAACATAATATCCAGGTTATCATGAACCGGAGGAAAGCCAGCTACGCGAAATCGATAATGAACCTGAACTACAAGATTTATCAAAATCTGTTTGGGGTCCTCCACGAGAAAGCATCAGGCGTTTGAAGAAAATTTGTGGGTGGTATAACTCCTGAGTGTGGCACTGTGCATTGGAAGGTGAGAAACCAGTTGACTATTTTCTTGCTCTCCTAGATTTTGATATTATCGACCTAATGGTACAAGAACTAATCATTACGCCACACAATTTGTTACAGAAAATGAAAGCATTTCTAACATGGCTCGTATACAAATACATGTGAGCAAACTGATAGAACAGAAATAATACATTTCAGGTCTATTGGGGTACACATGGGAATTGTTAGAATGAATTTATTAGAGATTATTGGTCAACTAAATGGATTTTGAGAAATGATGTTGCCCGCAGTGTAATGAGTCGAAACAGATTTGAGTTGTTACCGAAAATGCTCCACTTTTCAGACAATAATTTATGCCCTGAAGGCGATCGCTTGTACAAAGTTCAGCCACTCTTAGATAAGCTCATCGTAAATTATCAAAAAAGTGTACACAATCTTGCGATTTTGTATTGATGAGACCATGATACCGTTCCAGGGAAGATTACTGTTCAAACAATACAATCCTCAAAACTCACAAATATGGAATAAAATGTTTAAATTATGTTCAGATGGTGGCTACACATGGAATATGAGTGTTTATGCTGGAAAAGAAAAAGAACAAAACCGAGAGCTCCACTCTCTACAAATATTGTTTTAAAGTCTATGTAAAGATCTAAGAGTGGTAGAGCTTGTGTGATTGATAACTGGTACACAAGCCTTCAACTTCAGGCATATACTTTTTGGACAAGAAAACACATTGCTTGGGTACTTTGCGAACCAACCGTACCGAAACCCCTGACGTTATATAAAGAAAAACTGAAAAAGGGTGAAATTATAGCCTAAGAAAATGAAAGAGGTATATGCATTCCTCAAATGGCGCGATAAGAGGGACGTGTTACTTTTCCACCCATCATACTGACGAGATACAATTCAAGGTCAACGCAATGGGAAGCAAACAAAAAAACCAAAAGCAGCCACGACTACAATATGGGTAAAAGTTCAATCGATGTTTCCTGACCAAATGTCAAGCTATAGTACCGCTTTGCGACGAACCATACGATGGCAAAAGCTAGCTATTGAAGCAATTCTGCGTACCTATGGTTAATGCACATTTTATTTTCAAAGAAGTTGAACAAACTGACATGTCCATAACTGAATTTCTGTTTGAGCGTTGTAGAAAGATTTGTTGTTTGAGGTGTCAAAAGATCATCAAGATCCTAACCTGCGCGGGGTTTACGAACACATGTATTTAGCAAATTAGATTGTAAAGCAGAGAAAACAGAAAATATTGCACAGGTTGTTATAAAAAAACGGCAAGTTTACTGGAAAAAGAAAGTAAAGAAAGTAATGATAAATACTGCATGAACTGCGAAGGAAATCCCAGATTTTGTTTAGAATGTTTTAATGAATTTCACAAAAATTAGGCTAACTTACATAGAATTTCTATATTGTTCCTAATAAAATATTTTATTTTTTAAGGATACCATGTTTATTTTGTTAATTAAAGAAAAAACTTTAATTTTGTTCATTACCTTTGTTTTTTAACAACTACATATATTTCGAAAAGTTATACATATTTGATTTCATTAATAAAAACCATGAATTTGTTTTTGACATTTTTTTGTATAAAAAAAATCCCTACTAGAAACCTGATACTGTCGTTGTCTTGTCTAGCCACAGCAGACACGCTGGCATATTAAACCAAATAAAAGCGTGTCTGCTCGGCTCTGCCAGCTTGACATAATTTGAAGGCAACAGCAGACACGCCGGTGTCCGCCGTGCCCACGCTGATAATAACCTAGCAGACACCGGTGTCCGCCATGGCGCTTAACCTGTTAATAAGGAATTACCAGTATTTCTTGAAGAACTAACTATTTTACAAAGGAAAACTATGATGTTTCAACATGATGGCTGTCCAGCTTATTATTCAAAAATAGCACGTGATGCATTAAATCGAGACTACAGAGATCGCTGGATTGGAAGGGGTGGTCCAGTTACATACCTGGGCTGCCAGGTCCGCAGATTTAACCCCATTAAATTTCTTTTTATGGGGCACAATTAAAGGAAAAGTGTACAAAGATGTTCCTACTTCCCCGAAAAACATGATCGAACGGATTAAAAATGCTTGTCGAAAAATCGACAAAGGGACAATACGTCGATGTCATGAATCTTTTATAACGCAAACTGAAAAGTGCATTGCAGTTGATGGTTACCATTTTGAACATTTATTAAAATAATTTTCTAATTTTTTATTTTACTCGTACTTGTTTAAATGACTGGACTGGTTTTCTTCGAGATTATTTTCAACCAGTTTATTAAAAAAATGTTAATAAAAATTAAAAAATACATTTTAACAAAAATACCATGGTTATTATTTTTATTATTTCTAGACACAAAAAAGGGAAAATGGTTCCCTAAATTTATTTCGATAAATAGCTCTCAAAATTGAAATCAGAAAAAAGTTTCATATAAAAGTGGCTACGTAAATTAAAATTCTGAAATAAATAATAGGAGTTCCTATTATTTATTTCACAAAGTTGATATGAATATGACCCTAAAATTGAGTCAAGGTCACAAACTAGTGATACCGTTGGATTTACCCATCCATTTCAAACAACTTTTACTTAAAACATTTTCTTCTTAAATGTTCCATTTTGCGGTTGTTTGCCTGTCTTAGGTTTAATGGACCACCCTGTATATGCTTACCTTTATAAATATCTCTCATAGGCACCACACCATATAAAGCATAATAATCAAGTAGCAACATGGTAAAATCTGATTTTATAATAAAATCTAGTAATTCATATTCAGGTAAAAATAATCTGTAATCCTTAACGTTTGCTTGCTCACTCCGATCTTCTGATCTTGCTTGTGATATATAACTAAATGATGTGTAGAGCCATGATTGAACAGGAGTAGACATACTAGAACTTGTTTCTAACTAAAAAAAAGCAAGTATATATTAATTGTGTTACAATTGATTTTCTGCGGTCAGTTCTTTTTTTTTTTTTTTTAAATGATTATATTAAACGTCAATATTCTATACTAAATAACGCTAAAAAAATAAATACCAAATAATGAAATTTTGATTTTTTAGAATATAAATACACTAAATTAACAAACAAAAATAAAATCAAAAGTTAATACAAAACACATTAGATGACTACAATTTTTTTTTGAGGTCAGTGCCAGCACTTAAGAAAAATACCTACTTAATATAAAAAGATGAAAGGTTTTAAGTAAAATGCCTTTCCCACTCCATTTTGTTTTGGATGTTTTGTTTTTATTTTGATGATTTTATATTCGATAGCTTTGCTGGCTCGACCTCAAAAAAATTGTAGGTACCTATTAATTTCTTTTATAACAATTTTTGATTTCGTTTTTGTTAGTTAACTTAGTGTATTTATTATAAAAAATATTTTATTTGAAAGTGTTAGTCAATGTTATGGTTTCAATAACACTAAAATCTTGGTTGTGGTGGATTTACCAGCAGTCTGAGTAGGCTGGAGCCTAGGGTGGCAGATTTTAGGGGCTTCAAATTTGGGGTCAAATTTTTCTTTTGTCTTACCAAATTTGAGATAGATTCATGTTTATATATCTAAATGTTATTAGCGCCACACAAATAATTAAACGTGTAATATGTTTTACCAGCTCAACCGCTGTGTTCACACATCGTCGTTGTGGTTGGGCCGAGTAGGATCTTTTGGAACATGCGCTAGAGTTGCTGGTTATCGGCAACTCTTTTGGCTAGCGTATGGAACGGGATCCGAAGCTAAGATGAACACAAGGCTTAACTCAAGGTGTTAGCATACCGTGCTGATGAGTGAATAACATCCTGTGCCTTAAACAGGTGTCTCCAACGGTGCTTCTGAGATACAGGGCGACCTCTCAGAGTATCTAGCTTTACTGCGGTAATGCGGAGCTCTGCCGTGGTGGACTATTACTTCTCTAGCTCCAAACAGAAAGTGGACAGAACCGCTTTTATAGGAAAAAAGTGACAAAGGTGCCCTGACCGAAACGGATAAATCCGTTTCGAGAGGTGCCACTCAAAGTCACAAGCAGACAAAGGTGCGCCGACCGAAACGGGTGAATCCGTTTCGTAAGGTGCCCCTGAAGTCACCGGCGCCTGTTTCGCGGGGAAGGGCTAATCCATCCCGAACAAACAGGTGCTTAAGAAGGGTTCCCTGAATCCAAACAGAAGGCGGAGAGAACCGCCTTTATAGGAAAAAGGGTTCCCTGGCTTTAAACAGAAAGCGGATGGGACCGTTTTCATAAGATAAGGCCGGAGATGCAGCCTCAGAAAGAACATCTGGTTCCTGTAACAAGGACCTGGTAGCTACTCACGTCACTAGACCGGGAGAGGAGGGCATGATATATCTAATCGTCTGCTCGTCATACTCTCGAGGAGACAGGGACACCAGAACACATCAGAACACCGTGTCCGGTGGCGACACGAGTATGAGGAGATGTAAAAACTCTCTCCCAATCTGGTATCGGATTCGTTAGGAGTCCAATCCTATTGGGAGAAATATAAAAAGGTGTAAGCCACAATAGACCGAGCGGTCGCAGTGAAGGGCGTAAAAGGTCCACTCACTTTAAACCTACCTACTTACCTAGGTTTTACCAAATAATTGAATATATTGTTTTTGCTTACTTACAGTTGTAGGATCAATAAAGTTATGTAAGTAGTATTCTACCAAAAACAATTATGTAAAATAGGGGCAAAGGTCCTATTCCAAAATCTCGGCCTATTAAGGTACCAAGATCTTAAATCAGACCCTTTTTTTACTGAATATGTTCTTTTTGAAGACAGTTTTTTTCATTAATATACGACCTTTCTATCTGTATTACTATGAATATGACACATTACTAACTTTTCATTTCCCATTCCCTTTTGTCATTAATACAGACAGTTTTTTCATTAATATAGACAGATTAGTAAAAACCTTTCATTTTAATTATAAGTGGCACTAGGTTATATTATTTGGCTGCTAGTGTTAATTGTACTACAAGATGATGTTCCTGGTAAAGATAACATCTGGGAAGTTTTAGTTTGCTTTTCCATCGATGATTCTACATATTTCTCTACAACGGTGGTGGATTTCTATCCGCCTAACCGCTTTTTAGTTGCAAAACATCAGCTTCATTATCAGCTAATATCGTAGTAGCTGTACGTCCTAATGTGTGACCAGTAAAAGCGGATCAGCATAATAACAGACAGCCAGGCGTCACTAGAGGCACTGGTGAACCCCACGGTAACGTCCATGAGAATGCCAAAAAGAACTAGAAGTCCTGGGTGAACGCAACAAGGTAGCTCCCTTGTGAGTACCAGGAAAAAAAGGCAACAAAAAAGTGGGTGAGCTAGCGAGACAGGGATCATACACGCCATATTTTGGACCAAAACCTGCCCTTGGTGTGACCAAAACCACAGCACTTGGGCAAACTAGAGAATGGATGCGAAACAAACTCGAGGAATACTGGAGGAGCCTTAGTAGAATAAGACATGGAAAAGGCTTTATAAGGGTCCATCCAAAAGAACGAATTAAGAACTACTGATAGAAGAAAAATACTTTGCTTAACAGTAGCGCTGCTAATAGGGCACGATAACCTTAGAGGACAGCTACACAAGATAGGCTCATACAATGGGGACCCAAGTTGCAGAAACAGCCTACCACATCCTATGCCAATGTGGAGCGTTAAATCTCAAAAGACAGGCATTATTTGGGCAACCGAAAAGGAGCCCACAGAAATATATCAACCAACCAGTCTCGGGGTTATACAGACTTGTAGAAGGAACAAGACTCATGGGAAGAATAATATAAAAGATAATGGGAGATTAGGCACAAAAAGCCCAAGAGGCTGCAATGAGTGCTGTAGTAAATCAAAACGGCTTTCAGGGAAGAAGAAAAAGGGGCAAAATTTAAAGTGACTTCTAGCGGCAACCGTGTAAATCCGGCACTAAATCTTGGACTTTCATTGCCTTTATTTGTTAATTGATACACAAAGTTTCGGTTAGTGATGTATCTCCAACCGTTTTCAGGTAATAACTAAAAACTTTTCTTAAAAGCTTCTACTTGTATACTATCTGTTGTTCACCGAAGCTTGACCGATTTTTTACGGTTCAGCAACTGCTGCCAGATATTTGGCATGTCGATACTAGGTTTGCTAAATGCATTTTGGTTGTTTGCAATTATTACAGCTTCTTTAAATTTTCTTCTCTTCCAGTGGGTTTCTTTATAAATAATTTGTTTCCAACCATTGCTATGCGTGTTCGGCAATCCCTAATTTCGACGTTTCAACTCGTTCCGTATGTTTTTTGTGTTCTTTAATTTTGAGTTTTTTTTTTGTTTTCCCGATGTTATATTCACCACATTCACAGGAAATTTGGGATCCTACTGAATTTGGCACGCCAAATTCATTGCAATAAAAATAGGTAGAATATTTTATTTAAAACAACAACATGGTTACGTGAAGTACAACACTGCCGATACCACATTTCAATTCTGCATACCAAAAAAATCCCAAATATCAAATTTTGTAATCGCGGCTTTAGCGGTTTTAAAGACATTTAAAAGTTGCAGTACTTTTAGTACCAATTCGGCATATCATTTATGTAGTTTATTCCTTTCATTGAATACTTACGTCTACATCAGATTTTTTTACAGCATTAACTCCATCAGTTGTAGCTGCTGATAAATCCTCTGCGTAATTTCCCATAAGTGAGTAAATTTTTTTAATACAGTTAAAGGTGTATCGCCCGCATTGATTCAAATCCACGGCAGTATCCAATTTTTCTAAAAGTTTAGGTGGAACACCTGTATAACTCACCCAGGTTTCAAAAAATCTCTAAAAAATAACAGGCGAGTTAAACACGTGCTGATTTTTCAATTCGTTTAAGAGGTACTGACTAAATAAGAAAATATGTTTAAGATTTTCGAGTTCCATTTTATTGGTTATTTATCTAAATAAGTGCGATTAATGACCAAGATGGCATGATTTGCTATTAATAATCAATTATAAAAAAAGTACATGAAAAAAATGCGTATTTTCGGGCAAAACTATATATTGTAAAATATGTGCAAAGCGGTTTCTGCTAAAAAGTCATCAGTGCCTTTCGTCAAAATGGGACACAGAAAAAGAGTTTCCAAAATCGTCTCTACTTATATTTGTTATACAATTAAGGTTAAAATCCATTTAAAATTTAACCTTAATTGTATAAGAAAAATGTATAGAGACGATTTTGGAGACTGTTTTTCTGTGCCCCATTTTGACGAAAGGCACTAAGGATGGCTTGGGCAACCAGTGTTATGTAGTAGTTAAGTACAGAGTACCAAACCAAAACAATATTTTGTGTATATACAGGGTGAGGATTTCTTTGAAATCTAAAAATACGTCCTTAAAGATTTTTTATAGGCTTTTATCACGGAAAAATTGAAGGCTTCAGAAAGTGAGCAGACCTAACCAACTTTTTTTGACACATGTCAAACATATGTCAGAAATATAATAAAAATGAGCAATTACATTAACAATAAGAATAAAACTATAACATCACCTTTTTAGCGTAATAACTGATAAAAATACTGGTGATGGTCGGGTTTTGAGAAAGAAACGAAGTCAAGAAGAAGTTGCTGCGTTGTTTCATAAGTGCAATCCCGATGTGCCACCTCCGTCGCATTATACGTCAGCAAAATTAAAGGGCTATTTAGAGAATTGGGTCATATATATGACATGTTCCTCAAAAATATTAGACGATACTATAAAGAAAACTCTAGTACACCAGCAAGGCAATTATTTCGTAATCACACAATATTGATCATAAAACGGTGTTAAAGATCACAAAATCTGCTGAATCAAAACCATTTAAAATGTAGTCAGTAAAAGAATTATTGGAGGATGACTTAAATAGAAGGGTAGAATTTTGCGAAGTTATGAAGGCTGTATTGGACAACGAATAAATTGATTTAGAATATATACTTTTTTCTAATAAAGCAAAATTAATTTTAAAAGGTCAACCAAGTTTAAAAATTGGACATAAATTATTGATATTTTAAAGGGAATTAATAGTTGTTCTTGACAATTACTAGGCAAAATCCGAACCTCCAAACATCCTATAAATTAATTTTTATTTTAGGTTAATGGTCAAAATTTCCGATATTATACCAACGAAAATTCTTATTGGTTTGATGACTGCAACTCTCAAGAAAGTAAGTGTTTGGGCTGGAATAATAGGACACATAATAATTGGTCATTTTGCCTTGAAGACAATTTAAATGAAGACCAGTATTTAAATTGTCTTCAAATATTTCTAATACCAGAACTCCAAACAATATTTCCTAATAATGGCAATCTAGATTAAAGCAAAGTCCCCACTTTGCAAGAAATGTGAAAGAATTCTTAAATACTGCCTTTCCAAATAGGTGTATAGGAAAACAAGGATTTATAGAGTGGCCGCTCGGATTTTTTTTCAGATTTATTTGAAGGGCTACTTTAAAAAAAAGGGTTTATATCACCAGACCTAGAAGAGTTAAACGCGAAGACTCGGGCAGAGTACGTTTAATCACACCAGAAGTTTTGAAAAGAGTAAGGAAAGGGTTCTACCACCGGTTGGATCTCTGTCAACAGGTTAATTTTCAAGAGTTCTTACGCTAAAAAGTTGTCATTATAGTTTTAATGTCATTCTTAATGTAACTGTTTATTAAAGAGGTAAGATTTAGATTTTATAAAAAGGCAGATGTCAAAAAAAAAACATTTTAGGCTTTTTAAAAAGGTCGCACAAGAAGTGTCTTCTACCTATATAGAAAAATAAGAAAGTTTTTTTTACAAAACAACAGTAACGTTCATAAAAATCTTTGAGGACCTGTTTTTGGATTTTGAAGAAATCCTATTCGCAGAGCCGCTATAAGCAGCGTTCCATTTAAAATCCCGACTTTACTACAATTTACATAAGAAGATTAATAAAAAATCTGATGGTTCCATCATCGTTTTGACAGTCTATGTTTATTTAAAAACTGCTAAAAACAAAATTGAGATGTAATTCGTTTTAATATTTAAATACTATATTTTGTTGTTCACCAACTTTCTTCAAATAATTTGGCCAGCTTTTTTGATTAACATAATAAGATATCAAATTTATCTACCTGATTAATATGTGAGACATGAATTAATAATTTAACTGTTCCCAAAAGCCCAGCATGTTTCGCATCCTTGTTCAATAAATATCCCAAATGCTTATTTAAATTGTCTTCATCACCCTAAAAAATACTACAGTAGTATACTTAATAAAATAATAAAGATACTATAGATTAAAATAGGTCAACTCGATATCCTATAACTTCATTTTACCTTGGAAAATACCTAATTTATTTGGTTTATATACTGATTACATTTTGTCAATTTTTATGTATTAGACTGTGTCAAAAATTTAGTTTCTGTTTTTCGAGTTATTTTTACTGGCGATTACGTCATCCTGGGCATAAGATCTGTCTTTACCGACTTTTAAGGCATAAAATTGGTCACCTTTGGAGTTTATTATTTACCAATCCTAACAAAGCTATGCCATTTTTAATATATACCCGAGCAACAGTTGTCCTATTTTTACTTTTACCCATTCCAAAGCATCTAAGTATTCTAAGGTTAGTGAATGCGCCATCACTGACACTATATTTTAACTATCTAAGATGGTCTGAGGGACTTCTTTATCAGCTTTTTCAGTAAATTATTTGAACAACTAAATAAACGTCAGTCAAATTCTCCCTACCCAAACCAGCCACCGATCTTCATATCAAAACTGTCTTAATTCTATGATCAAACATTTATAATTTCATGCTTACAAAAAGTGTTATAAAAATTTTAGTAATGAAAATCTACAGTCTAAGAAACAAATATAATTATAAGTTGTCTTAGAGGTCAAAGATAGTCTTTTAAATCGTGCAAAGATAGGCAGCCAATCTTTTCCTCTGCTTTCTTACCAAAACCATAAATATGTCAAAACTTTTCACTTCCAAACTTCAAA
The DNA here is from genome assembly GCA_019359885.1 of Listronotus oregonensis. Taxonomy (NCBI): domain Eukaryota; kingdom Metazoa; phylum Arthropoda; class Insecta; order Coleoptera; family Curculionidae; genus Listronotus; species Listronotus oregonensis. Next base: position 1,354 of record JAHBCN010010939.1, on the reverse strand, counting down.
GGTAAAATTATTTTAATCTTTAAAGATAAACTTTAACTCTTTGCTAAACAATTCTCGTTTTTGCTGAGCTGCATCAGCAGTCGAGTTAAAAAAATAATCTTCTGAAATGGCTTCTGTTTAGCAGAGCTATTTCGATCTTCCTATGAGAAAGCTAAAAAGCTACCTGCATGTAGAATATCTGAATCAAAAACTGTCTTTAATACCCAAAGGGTTATCTTTTATTTTTTAGTAGTTAAAAATTATCATAGTAAAGTCGATTTAAAATTACTTAGAAAAACGGAAGCTGTGGCGAGCTGGTTTAGTGGCAGCGTACCAGCCTCTCTTTTAAACCACAACAATCTACAGCTACCACCGGGCTCCATCGCGCCCCCGCCCATTGTCTACGGCCAGCATTCTCCTCCCAAGACCTGAAAAGGTAAATGGGGAGGCGCAAAGATAATACCATGTATTATATTATTAGTTTTATTTGTAATTGTAAAATATGATTTATAAATAAAGCATTATGAAATTGGTATTGGAATTGTACCAGCCTCTCAGCCGTGAAGACCCGGGTTCGATTCTCGCACTGTCCATTAGACTTTTTCATAGCTCGTCACCTCACAGAAGGCAATGGCAAACCACTGTGTAGAATTTCTGCCTAGTAAACTCTCTCACATGTGCTTCGGAAAGCACGTTAAGCCGGTGGTCCTGCATATCTGTGTAAATTGGTACGCAATACAGATATGTGCGAGAGGGCGCCTATGCTCTGCATAGAGTATGACACACTAAGAAGAAGAATCTATAAGCGATAATATTTCACCGCAAGAGATCTAGATCCCCTTTCATTTTTGACATATATTTTTTAAATTGATATGGACCTTTCTTGAAAAAAAACACGTAATTTAAAAAATCCTTGTTATAATCACAGTTAAAAAAAAAACAACAGTAGCTTCTTATTACGAACGCTTATTAAAGCTTGGTTTAAAAAATATTTAAAACATGATATTGCATCTAAAGACGAATAAGTACACCAAAAGGCCTAATTTTATTAATTAATTTTACACTTTGAAGTAATTTATTTTAGTTACTCATTTTTTTTACCATACATTTTATAGTTTACTAACCTCGACCATGTGAACGAAAAATTGTGGATAGAACAAAAAGAAACCACTGAGTTTTTCAATGCAATATGTCTCATTTGCTTCCGTTATTATGGATTCAAAAACACATTTGGCATCCTCGTAGCTTTTGAAGTAGTGATCTCCTACGTAGATAATTCTATGCAAAAATGTTACCTAAAAAATATAAAGTACAAGAGTTGGTAATAATTTTTATAAAATCAAGTAATTTAAATTATGTTTATTGTCGTCCGGTT